>CAVLJG010000009.1:15581882-15670628 GCA_963669975.1 Acanthoscelides obtectus
AGACGGGATTACTTACGTAAATTGGTGAAAAAAATTGAGAACTGTATTCAGTGACGCATTTTTCACAAAATTTGATACTGAAGTATGAACAAAATTTGTATCGTGACAGATGGCCTTCAGTAGGATTTGTATGTTTACAATTCCAGTGAATAAAATTTTCATTTTGTATTCGGGATTCACCGTACCTTTTAACTTTTATGATTTCCATCCAACAATAAATTGATGTCCAACTAAGGAAATACGTCACTCAATTGAAATTCATTTAATTTATTTAATTTATTAATTCATTTTAATTTATTTCATTTATTTCATTTATTTAATTTATTTAATTTATTTAATTTATTTAATTTATTTAATTTATGTAATTTATTTAATTTATTTAATTTATTTAATTTATTTAATTTATTTAATTTATTTAATTTATTTAATTATTTAATTTATTTAATTTATTTAATTTATTTAATTTATTTAATTTATTTAATTATTTAATTTATTTAATTTATTTATTATTAATTATTTAATTTATTAATTTATTTATTTTATTTAATTTATTTAATTTATTTAATTTATTTAATGTATTTAATTCATTTAATCTATTTAATTTATTTAATTTATTTAATTTATTTAATTTATTTAATTAATTCATTTAATTTATTTAGTTTATTCAATTTATTTAACATATTTAATTTATTTGTTTAATTCATTTAATTGATATGTACAAAATTCCAATATATTGTCTATATGGTGATAGAAGTCGAAATTGCAGATCTCGAATTGAAAATTTGACTACGCCATTTTGTACAGGAGAAAAAGTGGCAATGGCAATATGGAATTTACTTTGAAATCCCATTCCAAATAGACTCAGGAAAAAATAAAAATCATGTTGCGATGAATCTGCAGGGGTATTATGTAAAAAACTTGAATAACGCCAAAAAAACTGACGAAATGTCATCTTGCAGACCAGGTAGCTTTTAGTGTGCAAATAACTTTATTCCACGGTTGCTCGCTATAATCGCTGTTCGCTGATGCTGAAGCAACCCGTGCAGCTACAAAACGAGTTCACAACAAGTGTACAACAGCTTGTGCTAAGTTAACATCTTGTAGAGAAAAATGACTTTGACGTGACAAAAGACATTTCGAAGTTGACAGTTATCGTTACAGATCGCCCATGATTTCGGACGCAATTTGTTACAAAATACCTTTACGCGACAGACAGGATTACTCGTAATTGGTAAAAAATTTAGAACTGTATTCAGTGACGCATTTTTTCACAAAATTTGATACTGAATTATGAACAAAATTTTGTATCGTGACAGATGGCCTTTAGTAGGATTTAAATGTTTACAATTCCAGTCAATAAAATTTTCATCTTGTATTCGGGATTCACTGTACCTTTTAACTTCTTATGATTTCAAACCAACAATAAATTGATGTCCAACTAAGGAAATACGTCACTCAATTGAAATTTATGTAATTTATTTAATTTATTTAATTTATTTAATTTATTAATTTATTTAATTTATTTAATTATTTAATTTATTTAATTTATTTAATTTATTTAATTTATTTAACTTTATTTAATTTATTTAATTTATTTAATTATTTAATTTATTTAATTTATTTAATTATTTAATTTATTTAATTATTTAATTTATTTAATTTATTTAATTTATTTAATTTATTTAATTTATTTAATTTATTTATTTATTTAATTTATTTAATTTATTTAATTTATTTAATTATTTAATTTATTTAATTTATTTAATTTATTTAATTATTTAATTTATATAATTTATTTAATTTATTAATTTATTTAATTTAATTTATTCAATTTGTTTAATTTCTTTACTTTACTCAATTTATTTAATTCATTTAATTTATTTAATTTATTTAATTTATTTAATTTATTTAATTTATTTAATTTATTTAATTTATTTAATTTATTTAATTAATTCATTTAATTTATTTATTTTATTCAATTTATTTAACATATTTAATTTATTTAATTTATTGTTTAATTCATTTAATTGAAATGTACAAAATTCCAATATATTGTCTATATGGTGATAGAAGTCGAAATAACAGACCTCGAATTGAAAATTTGACTACGCCATTTTGTACAGGAGAAAAAGTGGCAATGGCAATATGGAATTTACTTTGAAATCCCATTCCAAATAGACTCAGGAAAAAATAAAAATCATGTTGCGATGAATCTGCAGGGGTATTATGTAAAAACTTGAAAAACGTCAAAAACCCGACGAAATGTCATCTTGCAGACTAGGTAGTTTTTAGTGTGCAGATAACTTTATTCCACGGTTGCTCGCTATGATCGCTGTTCGCTGATGTTGAAGCAACCCGTACAGCTACACAACGAGTTCACAACAAGTGTACAACAGCTTGTGCTAAGTTAACATCTTGTAGAGAAACCTACGGTTATGTCACAAAAAAACTACGAAATGTAAAAAAACGAAGAATGTAGATAGATAGGTAATACTCGTGCCGGTATACGAAGACTGATAATGTTTCTGATAAGTTCAAGGCTATGAAATTCTGTTTTGTTTGTTTTAAAAGACTAAGGTTTGGCAATGCTAATGTATGAGACGTTATTTCATTTTTGGAACTAAAATCATAAACTCTATTCATCTGTACAGAAATCTATAAGGAAAAGTTGATGCCATTATGCCATATTGTGGAGGAGAAAAAATGAAAATGCTAATGAGCAATTTGTTTTAAAAACTCACTACAAATACAAAATGAAAGTTTTGGGCTACGTCGGTTTTTCCATCTCTTCCCGGAAATACTTTGAATTTCGAAACTTAGGATATTGTTAGTTATCTCAATACGTAACTTTGACTGAATTTAGGCGACTTCGTATCTCTTACCGTGTCCGAGACCCCAATAATGAGGGTCGAATTTGAAGCACCCGGTATAAGATAAAATTAGATTACTTGTCCCATTTCTTAGTTTCTCTTACCCTTGAATGTCCAGTAAATGTTTGTACAGTTGAGTTTAGAGGAGGCGTATACGCTGACACGTCCATCAGGCCAAATAGAGGATGTCTAGATGTTGGCTTTTGCGTCGTCGTTTGTAGGTGGTTTACTGGAAAAATAATTATTAATTGTCAGTTATAGTATCAGTATGGCTTCAAGTTGAAAAAGACATGGAATAAATAATAATAAAGTTTGATGGCAATCAATCTGGGTTAAGTGCGCTCTTGTGGCTCATACGGTATTCACTTATGAGCACTACTGAAGGTGCGTATTCGTGTGAAAGTAACTTTTACTACACTCATGTCCAAAATAAACGCAACAAGCTAAATTTTGCTCAAATTCGGAACATCACTTTTTTACCTCGACTTTATTGTGTAGTGACTTGTTGGACAGGGTAAATCAAAATGACGTCTCTTTACTTTAAGTTTGAGTTACTCTGTGGTGTGAATTAAGTTTCCACTCAGACCGAAATGGACTCCATTAACAAGAACCAATTTTTCTCTATAGGGGCCGTTCAAGTATTACGTAAGCAGATTTATTACAATTATTTACCCCCCCCCATCCCCCTTGTCAGCAAAAGTAAGCAAAGCTATTACCCCCTTCCCCCATGCTTACGTAAACATTTGTCAATTAATGTATTGTTTTTTTTAATATTATAATTATAACGTTATAATTATAATTTGAAAAATAAGAAAATAGATTTAGGTTAGAGATTATATTTTACTGATACGGCATAAAGGACAAAAATATTATATCTTACTAACATAACAAACTTATTTTAAATTTTTGGTACATATATTAAATTCAAATTAAGTCTTCAGTCCATGAAACCCGAATCCATGATTCTAAGTTTTCGATGACATTGGATTGCTTCGATTGCTGCTCAGTGCTGTGAGTTTGCTCGCTTTCATCGGATTTTGGAATCACACATCAGTTCATTAGCACGACGAGCAGCGACTCTTACAGGTCTAACTTTCCTATCAGTGTGCGTGTTTACTTTTTTATGGATATTTTCAATGTCACGATTTAGTGACTTGACGGAAGCATGACAAAGACCACACGTTTTGCATATTCGACTTGATAGTCTCAATTTTACCGTCGGACAAAAATAATCGTAGGGCATTTGCAGGAAATCTTTGAGTGAAGCACTTAAGCGTGGAGCTAGATTGACTGGAAGATTAAGAAATTGCCCTCCTTCATCCAAAACCAAGTCATCAACTGTTTGTTTTACTTTTACGGGTGGTGGAAGAAACCTATTGTCTAGTAATCTAAATAGGCCACCTCTTGGACGGCAGCATTCTGTATTTCTACATTTTACAATTTGAAGCAAGTATTGGCTCTCACGCACATGTTCTGAATACCATTTCATGTCTGGAAAATCAGAAAGATCTTGTTCACCTGCCCCAACATATTTTGCATTAACATTATAGCCATCAATTTCCATTGAACTCCATACTTCAGCTAATACATTTCCTGCAAATTCGAAATTAGATCTTTCTAAATGTTCATCAATTGTGACGCCACGTTCATCCAAATGAGACTCAAAATGGTCATGAGGCAATATTAAACCAGCCAGTTCCCGACTAAGAGGAGCCATTCTGCGCTCTACTCTGTTGTAGGCACTTCTTCCAGGAGCATTGGTATCTAAAAACAATGCATCGAGATCATGTCGCTTAAAGTGTTGTATAGCAAACCCGACGACTTTTTGATAACGTGGATTTTCATCTGGCCCTCCAACAGCCGTCATGATTACCACTAGTTTACTCGTTCATGGTCGGTTTTAGCTAATGGTCGAAACTCTTCAAGTTCGAGAAGCGTATGTTGTTCCAGAATATCCAACGGCTTGCGTCTGTCCTAGCATATTGCAAGTGCCTTTGATACCAGCATAAACAGATGGTATTAATTTATGACGTTCAGCGATTACACAATCGTGATCAGGCAATTTCATTCTATATTCCATGTGCATTAGAAGAGGTGCTTGCTTATTTGCCGCAGTTACGCCAATAGGGACTCGAGCTTTATCAACTTGAGATATGAAAAATACTTGATCTAGTCCAAGTATGGATGCTATGTTCTCTAAATAGGGGCTGTCGATGCATGTCTTCGTCCCTCTGCAGAATTAGATTTTCTGGGAATCAAACGAAGATATGTCCCACTGCGACTAATGTCAAATCCTATTTTACGTTTTGAAACTTCCTGTTTAAAGACTGTTTTGCTGTTTTTATTTCCTCGCGCAACTTAATGATCTGTTTATCAACTTCAGCACGGCTTGGCATAGTATCTCTGACAGAATATAAAGCATTCAGATTTTTTTCGAGTAGGGCAATCTTATTTTTCATAGCTTCCTGAGAAGGTTTTGCTCTCTGTTTATCTGTATTTTCATTAATTTCGCATTGCTGTTGTGATTAATTACCGGGTTTTATTTTATCTTCTTCCTCTTTTTTAATATTTGAAGCTGACTGTATAATTTGTTTTTTCTGCAGGTTTACAGGTTGATTAAAAATAAAAACTTTCTATGGCTTCTGCTAAAGATTCTCGTATTAAGCTACATAAATACAAAGTATGGCAATATATATGGTAAATACAAAACCCTATGGCTTTAAATCTAATATGTTTAAACTAGCAATTCGTTCCGGTCACAAAATACAGGGTGTTAGTTTTCTGTATATATGTATAAAACTAACATCCTGTACTTTGTGATTAATTGACGGAATCAATCATAAGAAATAAATCTATAATATAATGAATATTACCTCTATACTTTGAGATAAGCCATAATATTTTCTAATCAGTAAACAGAAACTTTTTGGCGATTTCTAATATTTCTAGTACTCATAGGTACCTAAAATCATTTCGTCACTCACCTTAGAAAAAAAATTTAGTAGATTGGATTTATTCTTAGTCGCCGCTTGCAATTCTTCTTCGATTCTCTTAGATACATTAATATCTAGTTCCTTGTTGGATTTTGCTTGTAATTTGTAATTTCGCCACACTTCGTTAACTAACTTTTGTACATTTTGTACTTTCGTACTTGTATGAGATTTTTTAAAATTTTCAAACAATTTTTGGTATAACTTGGATTTGTCTATGTGAAACGACACCTTCTTCAAACATTAAACTTTGGCTAATGAAATCAATGGTAACACAAATGTTAACTTGCTTTACTATGCTTACAATGCGTCTACTCGCTATAGTATCCAAACGAAACAATAAACTGATAGAGGAAATTTAGACAAGTGAACACCGCGCGGTAATTCCCCTACTCGGTTCTAAAGCGTATGCATTATTTGCGGGAATCCCCGAAAATGCGTTTCGTTTTCAAGCAAAGACAATGTGAGGGTTGCCATTCGTGTGAAAAAGTAAATAACTAACGATGACGTAATCATCATCTAGACTCCCCTACCCCCCATGTCATCCAAAATAAGCAAAGCAAAGACCCCCGCCCCCCATAGTGCTCTCGTAATACTTGAACGGCCCCATACTCCAATTTTTTATTCACGTCAATATATACAGTGATTTAAGTTTCAGACGCAAATGGATATTTTACAACCAATTTTTATTCCTCCTTTGATAACTTTTTCCCCGTACGAATTCTAAGAGGTTTACACCAAATTGTACAGAAATCTATAGCTTTTATGCGTTAGGCCCACACTTTTTCAAGTCGCCATTGATACTGTTTATTTACACTACCAAAGAAAATAAAATCTTTAGATTTAATTTAAGAAGTGAAGTCATTTATTTTAACAGTTTGTAGAACTCTTCAAAAGAAGTTGATATACCAAAGATCATCTATATAAACGTTCCATAATAAGAGAGCTAGTTCATATTATTAAAGATTGATTAAAAAGATCATTATCAAATTAAATGAATATCGTTTTTGCAAAAACTGATCAAAATTGTCCCCATTATTTTGATGTTCATGAACTTCTCGTCTAAAATGTAGTGGGGCGCTATCATGTAGGAACCACACATTCTGACTCACAATTGTGTCAGATTGTGTCAGAGAAAATCTAAATAAATTTAACCTGTCACCGGGAATTGTGCACTACATTTCGTGTAAATGTGGCCTCGTCTGTACACAGAATTTTGTTTGGTACTTTAAATAAGAGGAAGCAGTGACTATATGAAAAAATGAGAACCTAGCACAGAAATGCAAGAGATTTCTGTAGAAACTGGTAACTTTTTGATTTCGTACGAGAATTAAGAAACTTATGAAAAGAAGAAGCAAACTTGGCGGCAAAATCATCATTTGCATATAAAACTCCAATCACTCTATAGACTGACGTTAATAAAAACCCGGATTATTGAGAAAGTGGGGTTCTTCATCATGGAAATCATTGCGGTTTGATTTTCAACTGAAGTCACTCAGAGTCGGGGTAATGAAACATCATTTTAGTTTACACTGTACAATCAAGAACTCATATTTACACAATAAAGCCAATGAGTGTACCAACCAGCTGCCGTAGTAATCAATGAAATCGGGTAAAAAATACTGACGTTACCAATCTGACCAACATTTTGCTTGTTGCGTTTATTTTTAACCTGAGCGTATTTTTACAACACATTGATATACTAAATAGTAATTTTCCCTGCGTAAATGGGCAATAATTTTGTTCGGGAGAGTGCAACATTCTCCATAAGTTATCTTTAATTTAACGACCAGTTAGACAGCTATATGGGACATGAACCGAAGAAGATGCCAGTAGACCTTTGACGACAGCAAATGAAGCAAGTGTCATTAAAGGTAGTTAAGGCAATTAAAAAGTGAAAATACGTTGAAGATTCCTTCGGGTAATTGGCATCTGTTTGTCTAACGAGCAAGTCGGGTCAAAACTAACTTTCTTCAGGTGTATTAACAATAATAAATATCAATCAAAATGATGACGGTTCTCGTCTTCAGTGGGAAGCTCATTGGGGTATGAGGAGTTTATTGTTAATTGATATTCACATGATGGATCTGTTTCTATAATATTGATTTTTACTTACACCTTCTCAAGGTCAAGTATTATAGAGAAGTGAAATTAAATGAATAACCGCCCTTATTCGAGACATGTCATACGGCTTTAGAGTCCGTTTATAAAGACATTTCTGGATAAAACCTGAAAAATACATTTAGCAATTTTTCCATAGCACTGCTCTGACGAAATTTCCTACAAGAGACAACTAAACATCTAATTTAAATATACAGCAAATGTTTCAGAAAAGTTATTGCCGCAAATATTTTTTTTTCAGTCAGAATTTCGCACTTGCCACACTTTTGATGCAGTATTAGTGTTTTAGTAACAAAATGTTTGGTGAACATTGAGTATGCTGAGTGTTACTCCAATGTATTTATTCTTATTAACTATACAGGGTTATCCAAATTAAGTGTCCACCATTGGTAACTTTGTTATTAGTAAAAATACAAAGTTGTTTAAATTAGCAAACTAGTAGCATTTTTAACGCTGGTAAAAATGAGAAATAAAAAAAAACAATTGAGAGTCGTTATTTTGATTTTTTTTCAGTAAAATAACATTTTTTTAAATGGAAACCCCTGTATATTATATTTTTTTCTGTTAAAGCATCAAATTTTAAACAAAAAAGTTCATAATGACTTTTCCGCTAAAGTCAAAATAACGATAAATATTTTTAATTATTTGCAGTATTATAATATTAAGACGGCTATGAAAACAACATGGCGTTCGCGATTTCACAGCATTAAGATAAGCGACAAATTGTTAAACTGGGCATACTCGCAACTATACGTAGAAGGCTTTGGAAAACAATGATAAAATCAAATAATGTCAAACATTAGTGTAAATACTTGTTTATAAGCTTTATTGTGTCATTAATTTAAAGAAAAATGTTCTCCCATGAAGAAAAGTGTGATATGTTAGAATGCTATTTAGTGTGCAGAAAATCCTCCTTGAGAGCAAGAGAATACTACAGTGAATTATATCCCGCTCGCATTCAACCGTATGAACGATATTTTCTGAGACTTTATCGAAAATTTAGGGGCAACGAAAATGTTTTTGCTAAAACAAGGACAAAAAAAGAATTCATAATAAGCGAGGCCACGGAAATTGCAGTTATTGGATATTTTGAAGCTTATCGTGAGAATTCAATAGCAGATATTCTCAAGGACTCTAATTTCAGTTATGGTACTGTTCAAAGGATTTTAAAAAAATACAAATTTATTCCGTATAAGTACGGACCAGTTCAAACGCTTTTGGCAGGGGATCCAGAGAGAAGACTTGTTTTTTGCCATTGGTATCTTAGCTTATGTCGCCAAAATGTAAATAACTTTCGTTACCTTTTATGGACAGATGAATCAAATTTTTCAAATTCTGGAATGTTTAATAGAAAAAACCACCATTATTGGTCAAGAGAAAATCTTTTGTTAGTACATCCAAGAGGCCCACAAGTCCTTTTCAGTTTCAACGTTTGGTGCGGTATAATTGGTTCAAAAATTGTTGGCCCGATCTTTTATGAGGGAACCCTAACTGGTGAAAGATATGTGGAATTTATGTCAGAAATTCTGACTAATTTCTTAGACGAATTGGATCTTATAAGTAGACATCATCTGCATTTTCAGCAAGATGGCGCACCTGCCCACAACTCCAGAGGTACTTATCATTTTCTAAGTACTACTTTTAATGATCAGTGGATAGGAACAAATGGCCCAATACAGTGGCCTCCCAGATCACCAGATCTAAATCCACTTGATTACCTACTTCTTGTGGGGTTACTTAAAGAACCAAATTTACAAGCGAAGGTACGATAAACTTGACGCGTTAAAGACTGCAGTTAGGGAAAAGATAACCCAGATAGATGGTAGGACCATACTTAAGACAGTTCGAGCAGTTGAAAAACGTGCCCAAAAATGTATTGAAGAACAAGGTGGTGTTTTCGAGCATCTTCTTTAAAAAAAATTGTTATTGTATTTTGTAAGATTATAAGTTGATGTTGAAAATAAAGTTTGTCGATACAATTTAATTGTTTCAGATTGGAGGCCATAACTTCAACAATTTGTAACCTAGGAGAAAAGTTATTGTAAGCTTTTTTGTTTAAAATTTGATGTTTTAACAGAAAAAAATATAATATACAGGGGTTTCCATTTAAAAAAATGTTATTTTACTGAAAAAAATCAAAATAACGACTCTCAATTGTTTTTTTTATTTCTCATTTTTACCAGCGTTAAAAATGCTACTAGTTTGCTAATTCAAACAACTTTGTATTTTCACTAATAACAAAGTTACTAATGGTGGACACTTAATTTGGATAACCCTGTATAGTTAACCTCGCACCTGGCACTTGATAAGGATCGCATTTCTCATCAATTAGGGCGGTGAGCACCAATGAAGAGAAAAGCTTTGGTACAAAACTTATTGGCTTTAAGTTTAACAAACGCAAAATAATACCAAGTAGCCTTTGGAAACAAAAGTTTGTTTACTTACTTTACTGACAGTTGACATTTATTTATTTTGAAGTTTTAGCTTTAAGATGACGTATAAATTAAATATACGAAAAAGTATCTATAAGTTGGCAGAATGAAAACATTTCACGCAAAACCATTTATCGAACAATATCCGAGTGCTAGCAGGGAATACCATGCCTGAATCTCCTAAAAATTGGAAGACCACGTACATTTACTGCATAAAGGTCAGAGAGATTGGTGAGAAGAGCAAAACATCAGGTTGTAATGTCAAAACAGATCTTCTAAGAGTACGATATCGTTGGAATTGAGGAGGAATGGTCTTAAATATCGGAAGAGACCATAAAGGCGTCTTACAATAAATTGTAGGACGCCAAGTATAAAGTGTCCTGTTTTTTTGTTTTCATTAAGTTGAGGAACGGCATAAATAATGTTGATTTTATATTTCAAATGTAACTAAATATCTTCGAACGACTATTTTGTGTTAACCAATTTTATGATGCTTTTGGAAATATCGAAAGCTATGAAATTGATAAAAAAATTTTGGAAAGGCGAACATACTTTGACGACATTACGTGGGACGTTACAGAATATACAGGGTGTCCCAATATTCCGTGGACATAGAGTTATCACGTATTTGTAGACTCAAAATAAGTCGATTGGATATGATTTACCTTCATGCAGAAGAACTTCGTTTGTCCGTTAGAGGGCAATAAAGTTTTCATTTTAAAACACATTTTTTAAGATATTTTAAGAACCGATAGTCCGATTTGAATTAAATTTGGAGCACATATGTTTTGCTAGACATTCTAATATTTGACTTTTACGAAACACTGTAAAGGGTTTGAGAAGAGTGAAACCTACCCTCACCCAACATAAATCACAGCAAAATTTTTTTGGCAACTTTCCCGATGACTGACTTTCTTGTTTACTTCATTTTTGTCTCTTATAAAAACATACCATCTTGGATAGTTTTCGAGAAAGAATTGAGTTGCATCAAGACATTCCTAAGCGTCTTATTTATTCTTTGAGTGTAGTTAGCGAAATTAAACAAACATGATATTACTTATTACAACTTTATCTAACTACTGCGAATTTTTCATAAAATGTGTTCAATATGACCACCATTTTCGTTCCCGCACATAGCAATACAGCGCAAAAAAATAACATTCCAAGTGAGGAGAAAATTTATTAGAAAGCAATTCCGAAAAACATATTTTTACTCGAAAATTATGCAAAATGGCCTGTTTCTAAAACAGACGAAAACTGAAGTAAGCCAAAGGATCTTTTACATAAAAAATAATTTATATAGTTAGAGGTGGAGGTAGTTTTCAACCTTCTTGAACCCTTTCGGTTTTTTTGTAGAAGTTAAATATTAGGCCGCAAAACATATTTGTTCCAAATTTCAACAAATCGGACCATCGGTTCGAAACATTTTTGGAAAAATGTGCTTTAAAAAGAAAACTTTGACACCTTATAACGGAAAAATGAAGCACTTGTGCATAGTGGTAAATCATGTCCATTCAACTCACTTTGACTCTAAAAATACGTGGTACTTCTATGAAGGACACCCTATATAGGTACCTATCAATCCACTTGACGCCTTTTTTTCAAATGTATTGCTTCTTTTTATATGCTGTATGTTATTTTATAGAATAGAACTGGATGAAAACTTGGAAACTGTATGTTTTAATGACTAATTCCTATAGCGAATACATACCTACTGTTACTGTTTATACAGGGTGCTTCAGAACTAAGGGATCAAACTTCTAGGGGTTATTTAGTGTAACAGTAGAACATTTGAGTATAGGGACTCATTTGATTTTTGCCTCTTATACATGATATCATCACAACAATTGTTCAAAATGTCTTCCTCCAACATGAATACACGACTTAAAAGTCGCACATGATTTCGGCGGACTTGACTAAAAATTTGACACTCGTTTTAAATGATTTCAAATGCTGCTGTAATTCGACCAATTAAGTCTTGCTCTGTTTTTCCTGGAGTTTCGTAAACCAAAGACTTTACATGTCCCCACTGGAAGAAATCTAGCGACGTTAAATCGGGTGATCTAGGAGGCCAAGAAACTGCTCCACCTCTGGCAATCCAGCGGTGCCCAAACCGCTGACCTTCTGGAAGAACTTCCTCCAAGAAACGCCGGTAAATAGGTCCTGTTAACCGTTCCGGTAGAAGGTATGGCCCAATCAAATAATCATCAACAATGCCTGCCCATACCTTGACAGACCAACGTTACTGATGTTTTCTAGGAAAAATTGCATGGGGATTTTCTTTGTCCCAAACGTGGCTATTCCTACTATTAAAAATACCGTCTCTTGTGAAAGAGGCTTCATCGGTCCATAAAACATAACGTAAAGAATTTGGTTGTGCAGCGATTTGATGAAGAAGCCATTGACAAAATTGAACTCTAGGATGATAATTGGCTGCAGTCAATCCTTGAACTTTCTGGAAGTGGTAAGGATAAAGTTGTTGCTCATGCAGCACCCGCCAGACGGAAGCGTTACTCGTATTCGTATCCTCAGCAACGTGACGTGTGCTACTTGATGGTTCGTCGGCAACTCGCTGAAGGACCTCTTCTTCAAATTCGACCGTTCTTACGGTTTGAGCAACATCAGTATCATGCATGTTGGTTTTAGAGAGTCGCCGATGAATAGCAATAAACTTTTTGTATCCCGGATGCTGTCGTTCGGGAAATGCTTTCTACTTTTACACTCAATAACCCCTACAGGTTTGACCCCATAGTTCTGCAACACCCTGTATATGCAATCCACCGATAAGAGAGTGAGCAAGCATCACTGATCAGAATACTTTAAACAATCATATCTGTAGTGTAGCGAATGATATGTGATTTTAACCAATATTTGGGATGAGCTAACCCAGTCTACTACATTTAGACGAATTAAAATTATCATTTGAAATATTTTACAATGTCAAAAATGGAAAATAATACTTACTGACATGAGGCCATTCGCTGTAGACAACCTTCACAGCAGAATTCTTCAAATTCCTACCGTCCTTAGATGGCGCCTCGACCCGTATCGTGAACTTGTGTGTATCATAGGTTGCATTGTTCACAGTTCCATTTTCCACCTTAGGAGCCATACTCCAAGCTGTAGCGGGAGTAGAAGTAGGTACAAGCAAGCTGTAAGCCTGGGGTGTGACAACGTACACCTTTTCTTTGGTTTGCGGTGACATCGTCACCCTAGCGTTGTCCCATTGACTATTCGTTGTTTCTGTTTTAATTTTTTTGGTGCTTGTTGTAGTTTGAGCGGTTGTCGTTTCGGTATCTAGTATAACATTAGAAGCTATATCCTCATCTTGACTCACAACCTCTGACTTGGAAGATTCAGCAGATTGGTGATCAAAGTTGGGACTTCTGGCAGTTGTCAAATAGTCATCAGGTATAGTTTTAGACGTCTGTAATGGATCAGTGGTGTGAGATCCAGTATTGGGGCTGTTCGAAAATGTTTGGTGTGTCCATTTATCGATATTCTTCTGCAACGATATCACTTCATAAGGCAATTTGTCATTTGGGAAGAGGTCCTTAACATTGTAGATGCCCGTTGTAGGTTTTTCGAACCCTGCTGCTTGGAACTTCTTGGTTTTAGGAAGCTGGAAACTTTCTATGAACTTAGACCAAACTGACTCCTCTGTGGACACTGGAGGAGTATACACTGGTACAAGAGTTGTGTATACTTCTTTGTGTTGTGGAGGAAGTTTTGGATTGTCCTTCAAAGACCAGTCGGGTTTGTACTGATTATTGTTTCTATTTTTAATGTAAGGTACAATGATTTGTAGAGGTTTGGCATCGTTAATAGTCTGCACAGGATGTAACCAAGTAGACTTAACGTTAGCAGGTGGTGGGGTCATGGACGTTGGTATTGAGCTCTTATCCACGCTCGGCTCCCACTTGCCATAATCAATTGTAGGGGGAGTGAAAGTGTTATTTGCGTTAGTAGTACGTTGCGTTTGTGAAACTTTTTGTATCTCCAGCACCTGCTGTGTTGGATTTTGGACTATGCCCTGCTCGATTAAAAGCTTTTTGATAAATTCTGCGTTTATATCAATATCGTCGTTATTAGGTTTTTGAGGTTCTATACTATTGCCGTCTAAAGAAGCAACAGCTAAATATTTCTCATTTGTACGTTTAACAGGTGTTGTTGAGTTTTCAACTGTTCTGTTGACTCTATCGCTTGCGGCTGTATGGATATCGTCCACAACTATTGGATGCTCACTGAGCTTTACTTGATCACCTTTCTGTTGAATGATGTCCTTGATATTCTCCCCTCTGTTTTCGCTAAGACCGTTTACTGGTGGTCCTCCATTATAGGAGTTTTTATTATCTTCCCTAATGTTAG
This sequence comes from Acanthoscelides obtectus, assembly GCA_963669975.1. Taxonomy (NCBI): domain Eukaryota; kingdom Metazoa; phylum Arthropoda; class Insecta; order Coleoptera; family Chrysomelidae; genus Acanthoscelides; species Acanthoscelides obtectus. Next base: position 15,596,664 of record CAVLJG010000009.1, read on the forward strand.
TATTTGTACTCTCTTGATACTCATCATCAATACCACGTTCTTCTTTGACAGACACCTCTACGATAGGACTTTGGACTACATTTATAGGATGCTCTATGGATGCTACAAAATCAGCAACGTTGACACTTTTTTGGATCTCTACTCCGTTGTCGTTATCGGGTCTATGTGAGATCTTTGAAAAGAAGCCGCCTTGCTTAAAATCTCTGGAGTTATAGATAGGCACTACTGGTCGGGAGCTGAGATTCGGTAGGGCTATTGGCCTGTCAAGAACCTGGAAATTAAGAAAAGTATAAATAAAGCTTCTATCTACTGTCTTGAAGAGTAATATGGAATAAAATAGTTTACAAGCGCCAGCAACTAATCATCAAATACCTACTTATCTTCTGTACAGTGATTCAGAAGACAATGATATTATTTCTAGAGCAGGAACTACATAAAAAGATTCTACAGGGTGTCCTGAAAGACGGGACTTTCCTGTTCAGTGTCAACTACGTTTGCAATACCAAAGCTGATTTGCGGCAAAACAACACCGAAAACGTAATAAAGATATTGGAAAAAAATACTCAGTGTCCATTTTCGCTGTTCGATTAAAAAACATACAAAATTGCAACATTTGGGGCTGTCTAGGGCTTAAACTGTGCTCAACCAGACGGCTTTTGTACGGTTTAAACAAACATATGCAGTTTAGATGGAAAGAAAGATCGAGGATGACGGTGACGTTCTGGAGTATACTCGCGGAGTATCAATAGGATCTTGAAAGTGCTCGTATCAAATCCATAACTACGACATTGCTCTAGGAATGTGCCAATTAGGATTTTTTCTAATGCGGGGACGTGCGTTGCCTTGCTGAAAAAGGATGTGCGGATGTCCCTCTAGATACGGCAGTACAGTCATTTGTAGGACAGCAGTCATATTGCCTTGAACAAAGAGAAGGGGTGATCGGCTACCATAGGCAATTGCCCCCCAAACCATTACTCCAACAGTCCTGTGTACAGGGCTGGGTCTTACCCTTCTACGAACATCGTGCGTACCCAGACAGAATCGCGATTAGTCTATCCACACACGACACACACGCCTTACCGTCATTGCAGTACAATTAGCACGGCGGCCAATTTCGCGATAGGACAAACCAAAATCTCGATAGGCACTAACTAAAAATATGTGTACTACTCAGCAATCAGAAACTGCTTTCTTAATAAGAGGTAACATTCGAACAAAGGTAGACAACACCAAAGATAAAACTTCGACATTGTTGCCACAGCATGCATTAAATATCGTCATTAAGTTGCCAAAAAAAAAAGGAAAAGAAATTATTTTTTTCTGGATAATGTCACTGAGTATATTCTTACCCTTGAACTACTCGTGAGATGTTGACTGTTCGGCAACTAAAATGAACGATATTCCCCAAAAAATTGTTTCTATTTCTCACATACGATCATAATTTTCGATCAAGCGCGCTTATCAAAATGGCGCCAAATGCTACAGCCCCATCATGACGTCAATTTAAAGTTATGATTAGGATGCAATAATCTAATGATAACAATAAAAAAAATACTGTTGCAATAATTGTAGGAAAAAATGATCTATTTCCTGATCTATAACGAAGAACTGACGCAGTGAATTTGTTACTCTCACAATATTATGGCTAACAATTTAATTTTAATCTCAAAAAAACTACGTTAAGCAGACAAATTGTCTCACTATTGAACAGTAGCATTTTCGTACATTCTAAATTCTAATTTGACTGTAATGGCGTTCTCATTATAAACAAGCGTTTTTAAAAGTCGTCTGCAGCATTTCCAACACATTCTGTTCAAACATATACATATATATATATATATATATATATATATATATACTAAGTGACATATAAATCCGAACACCCAGTTTAAATGGTTTTATTTTAATAAAATTTTGTATAAGTACTTAATGAAGCATAATAAGTAAACGATAAAAATTTCAAAATGATTGCACTGCTTTAAAGCCCTTTTACCTTCAATAATGTGTGGATGCACCCTGATGTGCTACGCATTCTCCAACGCGCCTACGCATGCTTCTGATCAGGTGGTCAATGTCCTTCTGTGGTATCTCATTCCAGGCAACCACCAACTCCTCTCGAAGTGCTTCTAGAGTCTGAGGAGGACGTTGCAAATTGAGCAATCTCCTACCCATCATATCCCACACGTGCTCAATTGGGGATAAGTCGGGAGATCTTGGTGGCCGTGGTAACAATGTGACATCATTATGTTGTGTCTATTGTGACTCGTGCAACATGTGGTCAGGCATTATCTTGTTGGAAAGTTGGATCTGCCAGGGTGTCAAGATATGGTAAAAGATGGGGTTCTAGAACTTCGTGGATATAACGCTGCGCGTTCATGTTACCTCTGATGAAGATTAAAGGTGACCTGGAACCATAAGCTATAGCACCCCAAACCATAACTCCAACAGTGTGATAAACATGTCTTTCAACAAAAAACTGTGGATTCCTCCTTTCACCACGTCGCCTTCTAACCCTGGCACGACCATCGTGCATGCCTAGACAAAATCGAGACTCGTCACTAAAGACAATACTGTTCCATTACTGATCCCAGAGTGACCGTTGTCTGCACCACTCAAGGCGATTACGTCGGTGTTCTCGAGTTAAAGGGAGGACCCAGTGTGGCAGGTATGAAAACAAGCCAAAACTTCTCATTCGTCGGTAAACACTTCGCATGCCAATAGGTCTTCCGTGTTCTGCAGACCATTCATTTGCAATGGACCTGGTAGTGGAGAAACGGTCCCTTAAGGCCAATAATCTTAGGCGGCGATCTTCACGGTCTGTTGTTCTACGGCGGCGTCCAGTGCCCCTTGCTCTTTGCGTACGGCCTTCTCGAAGCCATGCCTGACAACACCTAACCACAGTGTCTACACTTCTTTGCACTCTAACTGCAATTGCCCGAAAAGTAGGTCCAGCTTCCCGAAGTCCCACTATACGGCCCCTATCAAACTCACTAAGTTGACGAAATCGTACAGGTCTCTGTACTCTAGGCATCGTAACCGATCGTAAAGGATGTCAAGAACCAAAATCCGCCAACGTTGATTCTTTACTGCGGCTGAAATATTCATTTTTAGAGCGTTAGTGAATTAAAAAAAAGCAGTATAAAAACCGGAATGTCCAACTGATAAGGCTGAAAATTTGTTCACTTGTTTTTTACAGTAAGATAAATACATTCACCAACTTTTATTAAAATAAAACCATTTGAACTGGGTGTTCGGATTTATATGTCACTTAGTATATAACGTATATGTATAACGAGAAAGTGCGGAGAAAGGTATATAACAAAAAAATAGGAAAATAATGGGCAAAATCCGCAAAAAGAAGGAAGGTGGATTCGAGCAGAAAATAGGATAGGTAACCCGAGCGATACGCATTTCTGCTGGTTGGCTTCATCAGACCCGAAATTAATGCACATATGTAACTACAAAAGTAGATACACATGCCCATACATCCGGATACGGGTGTAACCTGAGGAAACGAAAATGGGGAGGAAAAAAAACACACACGGATACGGGTGTAAATTCGAGGTCTTCTAGCCATTTTATACTACAATGTGTAGGTTGGCTCTTGTTGTGGACTTCGTGTGTGTGTTTTTTTCCTCTCCATCTTCGTTTCCTCAGGTTACACCCGTATCCGGATGTATGGGCATGTGTAACTACTTTTGTAGTTACATATGTGCATTCATTTCGGGCCTGATGAAGCCAACCAGCAGAAATACGTATCGCTCGGGTTACCTATCTTATTTTCTGCTCGAATCCACTTTCCTTCTTTTTGCGAATTTTGCCCATTATTTTCCTATATATATATATATATATATAGGATATATATATAGTATTCATAGTTAATTGCCTTAACTGTTAGGAGAAAATAACCTTGAATTTCTTTGGGTAGAAGGCAAAGTATTGCAAAAGTACACTCTTATAACTTAAACTCTAGCTTTCGAAGATCTATGTCTTCATCGTCTGCAGCTGGAAACAATTATTGACAATAGCAACAATTTACAATTAGGAGGAAGACTAGTTACTTACTAAGTCGTAGACAACACACGTTACAGTGACTACATAACGAATGACGTTCCAATAACTTCAATGTCACACTTCATACGCCACTGTAGAATGTCAGTCGGCCGGCACGTGTTGGAGAATGTGGCGGTTATAGGTGGAAAAAAAGATAAAATCTCGAAGGAATTTTCAATAGTGGATAGTTTTCAAATTTCCAAATTTCTTCCAAAATCAATCAACGTCGTTTAAGTAAAGAAAAACCTTTCAAAATGATTTGCCATTCAATAATAAAATTCCGTCCTAATCGAACCTCATCAGTCCAGTATTTCATCGTCGACGAGTTGTCCCCTTCATTGTTGTTTAAAAAAAATTTCAGCAACACTCTCGCCGACTTAGTAAGTAACTACTCTTCCTCCTAATTGTTAATTGTTGCTATTGTCAATAATTGCTTTCAGCTCCAGACGATGAAGACATAGATCTTCGAAAGCTCGAGTTTAAGTTATAAGAGTGTACTTTTGCAATACTTTGCCTTCTACCCAAATAAATTCAAGGATATATATATATATATATATATGTATATATATATACAGGGTGGCCAAACACGTGACGCCATAAAAAAAAATTAGATTCCCCACATCGAGAGGAACCCAAATCACCCCCATATATATGGTCCGATTTTGTTTAGTTTAGGAGTTATGATTTTTTTTCGGATTTTTCGAGAATTTTTGAGTTCTGTGCTTATTTTTACCATAACTTCGTTAATAATTGTGATAAATGCCTGCTTTTTTCACGATTATGTAGCTAAGACCTAAGGCTTAACTATCATATAATCATTCAAGTCATGTAACTAATACTACTTTTTAATTTTTTTCAAAATCTTCGAACATAACAAAAAAGTAAAAAAGTGCAACAACTTTGAACGTTTATAAAAAATTGAAAAAACATGTTCTTACTATTCGTAAGTATCTTAAAAACTTCCTTACGGTATCAGCTATTTACCGTAAAAATTTCATCAACCTAGCTTTACTACATGCTACCGTAATTGTGGCTCAAATAGAACTGAACCCAAAATTGGATAACCCTCTGCTCAATAGAAATTGTTAGTTTCGGAAAAAAATTTGCAAAAACCACAAAAACACGTTTGATTTTTACTGAACAGCAGATTATTATTCATTTATGTTATTTACAAGAGGTTTTCAAAATGTCTGCCTCTAACAGAAATGCACAGTGTACACCTACGTATGAAATTTTGTTTTAAATCTCTAAATGCTTGTGTGTTGTTTTTCAACACATGTGTCGCTTCTTGAATTTTGTTCCTCAATGAATCTTCATTTGCACATTCTTGGGCGAATGTTATGTCTTTAAAATATCCCCAAACAAAAAAATCAATGGGGTTGAGGTCAGGGGAGCGTGGAGGCCATCGTATCGGTCCGTTTCGTCCGATCCATCTGTCTGGGAACCTTTCGTTTAGGTAGTTTCGCACGATCGTTGCGTTCTGGCATGGTGCACCATCATTCTGGAACACCATGTTCCGTCTGGCTTCTAGGCTTGAATCTTCCAGCAATAATGGTAGGCTATTTTCAAGGAAGCTTTTGTAGGCTACCGAATCCAACCTTGACGGCAGTTCAAATGGACCGATAAATTCCATATTGAATATTCCTGACCACATGTTCACACTAAAACGGTGTTGAAATGTCGACGGCCTTGAGTGGTGGGGGTTTTCAACAGCCCAAGTATGTAAATTATGGATATTGAATATCCCTGTTCTTTCAAAACGTGACTCGTCAGTCCATAAAATTTTATCAAAAAAATCGGGATCCTCTCGTTGTCTTCGCAGCATTGTCTCGCAGAAATCCACTCTTAACTGGTAATCTGAAGGCATCAACGCTTGAACTCTTTGAACATGATAGGCATGATAACCTTCTTCATGAAGAATATTTTGTATCGTGGTATTCTAAGGTTTTGTGCCATAGATCTCGTACTCGTTGAGGGATTCCGGCTAATTTCTTCAAGTACTACTTCTCTGCGATCCGGATCAGCTGTAGGATATCCTTCATTGCTTCCTCGTCCTGGAATGCGGCCTGCCATGAAAGTGTTATGTGTGTTAATAAAAACACGGTGGTCTGGGTAATGCTCAGGTTGTGGTCCGCCTCGGCGTATAAGTTGTTCCCGGTACAGCTGAGCATTACCCAGACCACCGTGTTTTTATTAACACACATAACACTTTCATGGCAGGCCGCATTCCAGGACGAGGAAGCAATGAAGGATATCCTACAGCTGATCCGGATCGCAGAGAAGTAGTACTTGAAGAAATTAGCCGGAATCCCTCAACGAGTACGAGATCTATGGCACAAAACCTTAGAATACCACGAACATCGATACAAAATATTCTTCATGAAGAAGGTTATCATGCCTATCATGTTCAAAGAGTTCAAGCGTTGATGCCTTCAGATTACCAGTTAAGAGTGGATTTCTGCGAGACAATGCTGCGAAGACAACGAGAGGATCCCGATTTTTTTGATAAAATTTTATGGACTGACGAGTCACGTTTTGAAAGAACAGGGATATTCAATATCCATAATTTACATACTTGGGCTGTTGAAAACCCCCACCACTCAAGGCCGTCGACATTTCAACACCGTTTTAGTGTGAACATGTGGTCAGGAATATTCAATATCGAATTTATCGGTCCATTTGAACTGCCGTCAAGGTTGGATTCGGTAGCCTACAAAAGCTTCCTTGAAAATAGCCTACCATTATTGCTGGAAGATTCAAGCCTGGAAGCCAGACGGAACATGGTGTTCCAGAATGATGGTGCACCATGCCACAACGCAACGATCGTGCGAAACTACTTAAACGAAAGGTTCCCAGACAGATGGATCGGACGAAACGGACCGATACGATGGCCTCCACGCTCCCCTGACCTCAACCCCATTGATTTTTTTGTTTGGGGATATTTTAAAGACATAACATTCGCCCAAGAATGTGCAAATGAAGATTCATTGAGGAACAAAATTCAAGAAGCGACACATGTGTTGAAAAACAACACACAAGCATTTAGAGATTTAAAACAAAATTTCATACGTAGGTGTACACTGTGCATTTCTGTTAGAGGCAGACATTTTGAAAACCTCTTGTAAATAACATAAATGAATAATAATCTGCTGTTCAGTAAAAATCAAACGTGTTTTTGTGGTTTTTGCAAATTTTTTTTCCGAAACTAACAATTTCTATTGAGCAGAGGGTTATCCAATTTTGGGTTCGGTTCTATTTGAGCCACAATTACGGTAGCATGTAGTAAAGCTAGGTTGACGAAATTTTTACGGTAAATAGCTGATACCGTAAGGAAGTTTTTGAGATACTTACGAATAGTAAGAACATGTTTTTTCAATTTTTTATAAACGTTCAAAGTTGTTGCACTTTTTTACTTTTTTGTTATGTTCGAAGATTTTGAAAAAAATTAAAAAGTAGTATTAGTTACATGACTTGAATGATTATATGATAGTTAAGCCTTAGGTCTTAGCTACATAATCGTGAAAAAAGGAGGCATTTATCACAATTATTAACGAAGTTATGGTAAAAATAAACACAGAACTCAAAAATTCTCGAAAAATCCGAAAAAAAATCATAACTCCTAAACTAAACAAAATCGGACCATATATATGGGGGTGATTTGGGTTCCTCTCGATGTGGGGAATCTAATTTTTTTTTTATGACGTCACGTGTTTGGCCACCCTGTATACAGGGTTATCCAAATTAAGTGTCCACCATTAGTAACTTTGTTATTAGTGAAAATACAAAGTTGTTTGAATTAGCAAACTAGTAGCATTTTTAACGCTGGTAAAATGAGAAATAAAAAAAAAACAATTGAGAGTCGTTATTTTGATTTTTTTCAGTAAAATAACATTTTTTTAAATGGAAACCCCTGTATATTATATTTTTTTCTGTTAAAGCATCAAATTTTAAACAAAAAAGTTCATAATGACTTTTCCGCTAAAGTCAAAAATAAAGTCAAAATAACGATAAATATTTTTAATTATTTGCAGTATTACAATATTAAGACGGCTATGAAAACAACATGGCGTTCGCGATTTGACAGCATTAAGATAAGCGACAAATTGTTAAACTGGACATACTCGCAACTAGAAGGCTTTGGAAAACAATGATAAAATCAAATAATGTCAAACATTAGTGTAAATACTTGTTTATAAGCTTTATTGTGTCATTAATTTAAAGAAAAATGTTCTCCCATGAAGAAAAGTGTGATATGTTAGAATGCTATTTAGTGTGCAGAAAATCCTCCTTGAGAGCAAGAGAATACTACAGTGAATTATATCCCGCTCGCATTCAACCGTATGAACGATATTTTCTGAGACTTTATTGAAAATTTAGGGGCAACGAAAATGTTTTTGCTAAAACAAGGGCAAAAAAAGAATTCATAATAAGCGAGGCCACGGAAATTGCAGTTATTGGATATTTTGAAGCTTATCGTGAGAATTCAATAGCAGATATTCTCAAGGACTCTAATTTCAGTTATGGTACTGTTCAAAGGATTTTAAAAAAATACAAATTTATTCCGTATAAGTACCGACCAGTTCAAACGCTTTTGGCAGGGGATCCAGAGAGAAGACTTGTTTTTTGCCATTGGTATCTTAGCTTCTGTCGCCAAAATGTAAATAACTTTCGTTACCTTTTATGGACAGATGAATCAAATTTTTCAAATTCTAGAATGTTTAATAGAAAAAACCACCATTATTGGTCAAGAGAAAATCTTTTGTTAGTACATCCAAGAGGCCCACAAGTCCGTTTCAGTTTCAACGTTTGGTGCGGTATAATTGGTTCAAAAATTGTTGGCCCGTTCTTTTATGAGGGAACCCTAACTGGTGAAAGATATGTGGAATTTATGTCAGAAATTCTGACTAATTTCTTAGACGAATTGGATCTTATAAGTAGACATCATCTGCATTTTCAGCAAGATGGCACACCTGCCCACAACTCCAGAGGTACTTATCATTTTCTAAGTACTACTTTTAATGATCAGTGGATAGGAACGAATGGCCCAATACAGTGGCCTCCCAGATCACCAGATCTAAACCCACTTGATTACTTCTTGTGGGGTTACTTAAAGTACCAGATTTACAAGCGAAGGTACGATAACCTTGACGCGTTAAAGACTGCAGTTAGGGAAAAGATAACCCAGATAGATGGTAGGACCATACTTAAGACAGTTCGAGCAGTTGAAAAACGTGCCCAAAAATGTATTGAAGAACAAGGTGGTGTTTTCGAGCATCTTCTTTAAAAAAAATTGTTATTGTATTTTGTAAGATGTTGATGTTGAAAATAAAGTTTGTCGATACAATTTAATTGTTTCAGATTGGAGACCATAACTTCAACAATTTGTAACCTAGGAGAAAAGTTATTGTAAGCTTTTTTGTTTAAAATTTGATGCATTAACAGAAAAAAATATAATATACAGGGGTTTCCATTTAAAAAAAATGTTATTTTACTGAAAAAAATCAAAATAACGACTCTCAATTGTTTTTTTTTATTTCTCATTTTTACCAGCGTTAAAAATGCTACTAGTTTGCTAATTCAAACAACTTTGTATTTTCACTAATAACAAAGTTACTAATGGTGGACACTTAATTTGGATAACCCTGTATATGTTATTTTACATTAAGAGTAAGACCAGGGTGGTTCTTGAATTTTATTTACCATTGATTTCTCTATAACTTGAATACAAATAAGAAATTTGGTTTTTGTACATTATTTCTGGTTTAGTCTAGCCTGCAGCATCACATCGCAAAATAATTACCTCACTGTTGGTATCTCCACTTCCCAAAGGCAGCGCGTCCGCATTGCCGGTATATTCCAGATTATCTCCGGTCACAGGTGCTCCATAGCTATCTGATGGCCATTCAGGAATTCCGAATGACGTGTGGTCTTCAATTTCTGGTTGTGCAGGAGGGATATCACCACCTTGGACAGGCTGTAGATGAGTTGTGGGGATATTTACATTATGGTTGATTGGTGGAGGAGAAAGGTCGTTATGTCCAATAGGAGCCCCGTAGTCAGGTTGAGGTTGTGGTGGTGGCCCATACTGAGGCCTTGGAGGAGGGCCGTAGTCGTTAGGAGGTGGAGGAGCAAAGTTCGTTTGAAGAGGGGGACCGTAGCTGGGTTTGGGAGGACCGTAGTTTGGTCTTGGAGGTCCATACTGTGGCTTTGGTGGACGAGGCGGTGGCCCGTACTGAGGCTGGGGAGGAGGACCATACTGGGGTTTAGGAGGAGGGCCATATTGAAGCTCTGGAGGTGGTCCATACTGTGGCTTTGGAGGAGCATAATTGAGCTGTGTTGCAGGTTCGAAATGAGGTTGGGGAGGGCCGTACTGAGGTCTAGGGGGAGGACCATATTGCTGTTTAGGAGGAGGCCCATACTGGGGCTTAGGTGGTGCAGGAGGTGGACCATATTGAGGCTTAGGAGGACCATATTGAGGCTTCGGAGGACCATATTGAGGCTTTGGAGTGCCATATTGAGGCTTAGGAGGGCCATATTGAGGCTTAGGAGGGCCATATTCAGGTTTCGGAGGCCCATATGCTTGTGGCGGTCCATAGAGTTGCATAGGAATTCCAAATTTTAATGGAGGAGGTACCATGTAATCGACAATCCCTAAATCTACTGCAACAGGCTGCTTCGGCTTAAACTGTGGGGGTGGTGGTCCATACAGCTGAGCAGGAAGCTTATAACCACCCCCAGGAGGTTGAAGTGAATCTAAACTACTAGAAATCTGACTAGGATAATCACTAGGTGGCACAAAATTGATAACAGTTTTATGGCTTCCTTGGGAAACTATTGGAACCCAGGGCTCCAAGTTGCACGGATTGCAATCCTTGTCTGGGTAACCATGATTTGGAGGAGGCGGAAGGTACTGCTGCCCTCCAAACCCACCAGCTGCAGGTACCAGGTCGTTCCTGTCTTCGGCAGCATTTGGGAATATCCAGCTGGTTATCCTGGACATGAAAGATGGTTCTTCTTTCTGGTAAGGCTCCGACTTTTGGAGGACAGTCTTGTTGGTTGATTGGTTGTTCTTGTCTTGAGCTTTTTCTGGGGCATCTTCAGAGTGCGAGCAGGAGATGCACCAAAGAAGCAACAATAGTCCCACCTGTAAAAAATTAAAGTATATTAGACTCTACGCTCCACGGCCATACTAGTTTTTTTTTGGAAAGTTGGACTGCATATTCTTTACACAACTCATCATCAAGTGTATCGTTAACATATGTATGTCAAATATTTATCTTTGGTTTTGAAAGATAAGAAAGGAACTACATATTAAATATCCCATTTTCTGTATGATCAATCCGGTCCACAGCCTTGCAGATGGCTACATGCAGGAATTAAGAGCCCAAGAGAAGAAAAGAAGCAGAGATTTGGAGGTTATTTCATCTCGCCAATCTTCTCAGCTGCTGGGAAAATGCTATTTACTATGGGATTGTTGGATCTGCATTCCTTTGATAAGCGTCAAGAACAAAAGACTCTGGTACTTTCGGAAGAGGTCGGCAGCTTATGAGGAGAAGATTGTAGATTACTCAAAAATTAAAGGACACAATACTTTTGTTGTTCAGAAGAATATAAAATTTTGTAAATGAGATCCAATTATCATTTCCCATGTCGCAACCTTTTTGTTTTGTAACCAACGTTGTAGATATGTATGTAGCAACAAAGAATCGTTATTGGATGAATTTCACTAAAGTTATGAGAATTTGACTTTTGGACCAACACCCCTTATATGACTCCCACGTGTTTTAAGAAAGATAAAAGTATTAAGTAATATAGATATATTCCGTTTATAGATGATCTCAGACTCTGTTTATCAATTCATCAGTTTAGAGAATTATTGTTCAGTTTGAACCAGAGAAATCAAGGGAATTACGTAACCGCAAAATTCATGTCATGTAATGATCCTTTACCTTTGGATGTTGGTGGAATGGTTGTATGAGCTTAAAAGTAACAGGTCGACTTTAAATTCCGTTTTTGTTTGTGTTTTTAGGTATGTTGTAGGATCTTATGGTTATTTTTGTCGAAACTGTTTTGTAGAGGATGGACATTTTTCACAAATTTTCTTTAGTATTCTTGGATTATGGTCTCACTAGGATCCAATCAAAAAACAACCTTGCTATCAAAAAATCTTTATCGCTTAAGCCTTATTTTACTCTTTTAAGTCTTGATTTCAGTCATGTTTCAAATATGTATGAGTGCTCGCTTTAGGCAAAGTCCAAGAACGATTCTGGGCTGCTCAGAATTTGTATGTGTGCGTAATTTGGCTTCAGAACAAGTTAGCGTGTTGGAATAAGAAGGGTCATTTACCTCAACGCAAAATTATGACTCAACCTTTCCATGCAAAATACAATAAACTGTTAGAGTTCCTACATGCAACCAAAGGCATACTGCGATTTGCGTGCACTTTCATTTTTCTACGTATTATTGTGATAATAGATCGTTCCCACATTCTGCCTTAGCATTTATGCACGCAGAGAAATGAATCCATGCTCGCTTCGATTCACGCAAGGAAATGCACAGCTTATTGTAATTGCCGTTTTTTCTAGGCTTCACTTTACGATCAATTTCACACTACACTGCTTCAAGACCGAGTAAACATTGATGATGGATATTTCATCCTTTTCCAACTTACTGTAAATGTGGTAAATACAGATCGCTTTCAAATTGCTTGCAAATCCGTCCTCACTATAACTTTTTCAAAAATGAAAGACAGAGTCCCGCTGCTTGACTTAACCAACACAGTCTACTCCATCAATTGCAACAACTGCAACCAAATATACATAGGTCAGACCTCCAGATCTCTAAAAGGAAGGATTACATCACACAAAAGTGATTCTAGGCTTCATCCTGAAAGATGCGCTCTAGCATCTTATGTTAACACAACAGGGCACTCTATGAATTACACAAGTATCAAAGTTCTTGATGAAGAAAAACACCTATCCAAACGTTTATTCCTGGAAATGACCCACATTTTCATGAATAACAACTGTATCAACAAAAAGACAGATGTTAAGCAACTGAGTGTCATTTACTCATATTTGCTAAACTGTGAAAAATTGGAGCACTTTCATATCTCCCCAAATTTTGACTCTTCACAACCATAAATGGAATCTGTTTCTTGGTCTATTCCACCAATAAACTTCATTCCACTCAAATTCTAATAACTTTCTCCTCACGATTTAATAATAATTGTTAATTTAATTGCCCGTTTAACTAAAATATAGTTAATTCAACTGCCTCTGGTCGGTCTAACAATTTCTTACATAACACATTCTGAAAATCACATCATCTGAAGTGATTTGGCAACATAGCACACGCCCACAATTCGTTCCATCTTTCTACACAGACATTGACAACCTTCGGCCTTCTGTCAAAGGGTTCATCTCACTCATTATTCCATGTACACCATTTTGTGCAATCATCAAGTGGCTTCACGATGTAATGCTTTCATGTTCTAAAAAATTTTTAATCTGTTTTTAAATTGTTCTTGTCACACAGTTGTGTGTATTTTATATAATTTAGACCATTGTACCATCTATCCAGCTTACACCATGTTACTGGGTGTTTCCCTCATCCTGAACGTAAACAACAATTAGCAACATCCTCACATACTACTGTAAGTTAAGTCAATTTAAATTCATTTTACATTATTGTTGCTACTGTTATCAATGTAATAATTGCAGCTCCTGATGATGATGGCAAAGCTAGAGAGAATAAAAAAAGTATAAAGAGTCCTCTTTGCTTAAATTTTTGTCGAAGTACCCAACAAAAGGCGGAAGCTTTAATTTTTCACCTATATATATATATATACATATATGGTACAGTGCTTTTCAGAAAGGCCCCCAGATTATTTTTTGAACCGGTGAAGTTGGCAAGTCTAAATTTGAGATGATCAAGCTCACTGATAAATACCATGTTCTAACAATTGAAAATTTCAAAATGGCCACTTGAGAATATGATGTATTATTTTGATAACTGCTTATCAGTGCCCAATTAGCAAATATATTTTATAATGTTCGACTGTCTGAGCTATTTTATTTTATAATTGCTTTATTATTGCTCCTGGAATGCAATCATGTTTTAATATATATACCAGGAAGACAATTAAGCTTTTAAGAAGTGTTTTGCTTTATGAGGTATTCGTTAGGATCTTCTTAGAGCAAAAATACAAAACTGTCTCTCGAAATTTTAGTGTTGTTTGATTAGCGCTCTGTGGAACAATTATAAGATTAATTTATCAACATTCTTTCTGATATTGTTGCTAGCTAAAGCATATTGCACTCCCGACTTTCCAACTAGGAAAGATATTTTATGATTTTCAATTGTCCGATTTCGGTTAAATGGAACAAATTCAAAGATGTTTCAGAATTATCCGAAAAATGGATACCTTATTTGTTTTTGTAAATTTATAATAAATGCCTTTGTATCCTAATAAACGTTTTTTGTTTTATAATAATTATATAATAATTTTTTAAGGTTCCATCTGAGTCCAATATGCTTCGGCGAGCGATTTTATAAATGTTTCTCATAGCGCTAATAAAACAGTTTTAGTGATAGAGAAAAGAATAAACTCGTATCAGATAATACCAGTATAAATTTATTACACAAAACATTTGTTCGGTAATATTAAATGTACAAAACTTGTATTGTACTTTTACTCTCAAAGCATTCTCACGACTACCTTATAAAGTAGAATACTGCTTGAAAGCTTAAATGTCTTACTGGCAACTTTATTAAACCAAAATTTCGTTCTAAGAGCAGTCATAAAGCAATTATAAAGTAAAATAGCACGAACAGTTGACAATTATAAAATATCTTTGCTAGTTGCCAACAAGCCTTGATATCCACATTTTTGCCTTAACACATTGACTGCCAACTACAAGATAACTCGAAGTTTGCGTTCTTTCTCGTCCTCTGTATACTTGCCATTTTTGTGCAGAGCTATGATGAAGCTAGGAATATATTAGTGCATATATCGATAAATGGCTTCTGGGAAAAAACAAAGGATCAATTCAATTCTGAACAGAAAATTTATTAAAAAACAAATAAAAAATATTATTTTAAAAATCATTTCAAATCCAAGAAATAAAATAATATTTTATTGTTTGTGGAACTTCTTAAAATCACCATGACAGTCAACGTGTTTCCCTTGCCGAAGCGTAACAGCTCATTAGGCTTCTTCTACATATTACAGCATGTTATACCTTCTGTGAAGTGTGCTACCTGGACTAAGCGAGTTCCCCCCCTGCTATGCAGTTTTCTATCTCCACGACCCTGGATCCTGAGCCTCCTCCCAGATCTTTTTCTGGATAACATCACTGGTTGAGCAGTATCTCAATCTACAGGAAACGATTACTATCGCGAAATCAACCACAACAGTGGCTCCTACAAATGAATTTTATGGGCACCTTTAAAATTTCCGTCATTGGACTAAACTAGGAAGTCACATATGAATAAATTTAATGGATCATAATTGATCATAATTGTTTGTATTAGCATTGGGAGGATGTCTGGAAAAGCAAAAATTCTATATACTTGGATTTCTGCTTAAAGTGGCTGAACCTACCAGTATCTCTACAAAGTAAGAAGCATGTAGACCAGAATGCAGTTTTGTATAGACACGGAAAGTGATAAAACTGAATACTGGTGAAATACTTTTCAGAGCTAATGAAATTAGTTGCAAGAAGGATAAAGAGCCAGCGCTAATTTCGTAAAGTCAACGTTTTTCATATTTACATTTTAGAAGAGAATGTTCAGTTTCCAAACGTTAGGTAGCCTAGCACTTACGGCTTGTCTATTCAATACCAAAGATCCAACCTACCATATCAGAATAATCAAACAACCTGCTTCTGCCTGAATATTGAAATTTGAAGGAAATATTTTGCTTTTAAAAAGCCTGGATATATATTACAAATAAAGATGAAATCGGCTTTGAAAAACACACCATATTGAGAATTTAATTAAACCTGCACCTCATCAACAGCAATAGTCCACCGCCACTGGAGACAACTCAATCAAGCCACGCGCCTCTATAGAATGCGGTGCCTTTTATCTCTAATTTATTGCTCGGGCATTACCTTCCAGTATCAGTAATGCTTTTTAGACTGTCTTCGGCGCTAATACAACGTTGCAGTTTAGTATTTTGAGAGGCCAGAAGATGAAGGAGGTATGTGCAACTTCGATTGCAGATTTTTGTACTAAGGATCATTAAAAAAAATTATTCTCAGTGGGCGCAATTTAACAAAAACAAATTTTTAGTGTTAGTCAAAACAAGAAAGCAGCATCTAAGATAATAAGACAAAAATGTGTTATCTTTATAACTGTTTCCAATAACACTGTTTCATAAGTTTAAAAACGTTTAAACAATTATCCAGTAAAAGCTCTGGGATCCATAATAAAATAAATTAAAAAACAAAATAGTTGCACAAAAGTGCGCCCTTTTTGAGTTTATAATAGTTGTACAAACGCTGTTAGAATGTTTGTAGCGGCAATATTCTTTTATAAAAAGAGTTCTGTTAACGTTGTTCGAACATTTATAAAACATAATTTGTTAGTTGGGCAGTTTCTGACCTTAGAATATAACATCACTATCATCCAAAATGGCGGACCGGCATGCCGTCAAAGTTGAGCGTTTTTGTACATTAAATCGCTTACAAGTTAACAACTAACCACCAAAACTTTATAGTATCTTATATGTCACTCTTTTTCTTTTCGATGGGTCTGTGAGTATTTGCAATAGAATATGGGAGATTCAGTTTGAACTTTGACATTTTTTAAATGTTTCATATTTTATTACACATTAATGGTAGACCCTTCTAACAGAAGAGGAATGATATATGAGGGACAATCAAATATGAACCGGACTCTGTTTAACGCGCCATATGTGAATGGAGTGGGGCGACGTCTTGGAATA
The DNA here is from genome assembly GCA_963669975.1 of Acanthoscelides obtectus. Taxonomy (NCBI): domain Eukaryota; kingdom Metazoa; phylum Arthropoda; class Insecta; order Coleoptera; family Chrysomelidae; genus Acanthoscelides; species Acanthoscelides obtectus. Next base: position 15,613,669 of record CAVLJG010000009.1, read on the forward strand.
TGTTGGGTGGGGACGACAGGAAGAGGGGAGTCAGTTTGGCGCGACGAAGTAGATGAGCTGTTAGCAGTGTTGCCAGAAGTAGCGGAATTCCGCTACTGGTAGCGGAATTTTCAAGTGGTAGCGCCGTAGCGGCGGAATTGGATTTTTTGTTAAAAGTAGCGGAATTTTGCAACTTAGGTACACATGATGGATATTTTTACCAGAAAAAAAATTGAGTGCAGTTACTAACCAAATCTAAATACCGGTATATTTCCAATCGACAGTGGTAACCACGGGTCGGTAATTCTTATTCAACGGAGACGCATATAGATGGTAGTAGATGGTAAGAACACAATCTGTGAAGTGCATTTCCAAAGTATGTCTAATAATTTTAACATTTGCCACATGGCAATACAGATGTCGAGTGGACATTCTCATATATCTATGGGGATAATCAAAACAAAGAAAAGGAATCGTATTTTACCTCCAAGTTTGCTCGCGATACTTAGCAAACTCGATACAATACAAAAAAATGTTGCTACTTAGACTTCGAATTTGGTGAAAAACATTTTAAAAAATACAACAGTAATTTATATAGTATACAGAGAACAGAAATACAACAAGAAGATACAGACAGTGACCAGGTATAAGTAACTCAAAAACTTCAATTTTTTTATGCAAATCAGAAATGGCTTTTTATTTTTTAGTATCCTGTGATATTTTTTTAATATGACTGCGTGATAAATGTTCTGTTGTTTGACAGTTATTTGTAATATTGTATTGGTTTTTCTGGTCACATGTTTTTTATTACAGTTTTATGTTATATTTTATCACGGTGTTTGGTTTTTGTTTTCCTTTTTTGACACAACCTGTATAATAAATGCCTCCCTGTTTTATGATAGTGCGCCAACCTCCCTCCCTCCGACGCTAATCACTGGGGTAGCGGAAAGTAGCGGAGTTTTTCGATACCAGTAGCGGAATTTTCAATGTTGGCTCTGGCAACACTGGCTGTTAGTAGCATCATGTCTAAGCAAGAAGTGCATACGCCTGTTGCGCAACGCATTATCATACAATTTTTGTCGAGAGAGGGCGTAAATTTTTATGAAATTTTGCGTCGATTAACAGCACACTTCGGCGATAAGACAGTTTCAAGGACACAAGCTTACGACTAGCAAAAAAATCTTCAATTGAGTGGCGAAAGCCTGGAAAGGTAGCCCCGTGAAAAGCCAAGATAAGTCTTTCTACATGAAAAGTTCTTGCAACGGTATTCTGGGATTCCAGAAGTGTACTGCTAGTTGAGTTTTTTCACGATCACCGTACAGTTAATGCTGCTTACTACTTCCAACTGCTTATCGGCGAAATAGGCGAGACATGCCTATTCGAAGTACCATCCGGCACCATAACAACGCTCGGCGACGCACAGCTGCATTGACACAAGAAAAATTACTTGAACACTATCCTTACAGTCCCGATTTGTCGCCATGTGACTATCAGACGTTTGGGCCACTTAAAGAAGAGCTGGGAGGTCATCACTTTGATGACGACGAAGGTGTAGAGACGTTCGTGCACAATTATTAACTACTGACACGACACGACCTTTGTTGGGGAATTGAAAAACGTCCGATCCGATGGAAAAAATGCATCAATATATCAATAGGCACAAGATTATGTAGAAACATGAGATGTAAATAAACCTGTATTAGCTATACCAATAAAATTACTAAAACAAAAGTCCGGTTCATATTTGAGTCACCCTCCTACAAATACTATAGCGTTTGACTAAATGTACAAAAATGTTTGACAGTTTGCTAGATCGTCATTCTGGAAGAGAGTGATTATATTCCAGGGCCATGAACTACTACTATCCCTCATTTTATTTAACCTTTACGGTAAAAAATAGTATGATTGCATCAGTTTCATCACTTCAAATTTCAGAGTGCTAACTTGAGCCCTCCGAAAATAATGAGGGAGGGACCGTCTTGGGACCTTTAAATGGTTTTATTTTAATAAAATTTTGTATAAGTACTTAATGAAATTTCAAAATGATTGCACTGCTTTAAAGCCCTTTGACCTTTAATAATGTGTGGATGCACCCTGATGTGCTGCGCATTCTCCAACGCGCCTAGGCATGCTTCTGATCAGGTGGTCAATGTCTTCCTGTGGTATCTCATTCCAGGCAACCACCAACTCCTCTCGAAGTGCTCTAGAGTCTGAGGAGGACGTTGCAAATTGAGCAATCTCCTACCCATCATATCCCACTCGTGCTCAATTGGGGATAAGTCGGGAGATCTTGGTGGGTATGGTAACAATGTGACATCATTATGTTGAAAGAAGTCTATTGTGACTCTTGCAATATGTGGTCGGGCATTATCTTGTTGGAAAGTTGGATCTGCCAGGGTGTCAAGATAGGGTAAAAGATGGGGTACTAGAACTTCGTGGATATAACGCTGCGCGTTCATGTTACCTCTGATGAAGATTAAAGGTGACCTGGAACCATAAGCTATAGCACCCCAAACCATAACTCCAACAGTGTGATGAACATGTCTTTCAACAAAAAACTGTGGATTCCTCCTTTCACCTCGTCGCCTTCTAACCCTGGCATGACCATCGTGCATGCCTAAACAAAATCGAAACTCGTCACTGAAGACAATACTGTTCCATTCCTGATCCCAGAGTGACCGTTGTCTGCACCACTTAAGGCGATTACGTCGGAGTTCTCGAGTTAAAGGGAGGACCCAGTGTGGCCGGTATGAAAACAAGCCAAAACATCTCATTCGTCGGTAAACACTTCGCATGCCAATATGTCTTCCGTGTTCTGCAAACCATTCATTTGCAATGGACCTGGTAGTGGAGAAACGGTCCCTTAAGGCCAATAATCTTAGGCGGCGATCTTCACGGACTGTTGTTCTACGGCGGCGTCCAGTGCCCCTTGCTCTTTGCGTACGGCCTTCTCGAAGCCATGCCTGATAACACCTAACCACAGTGTCTACACTTCTTTGCACTCTAACTGCAATTGCCAGAAAAGAAAGTCCAGCTTCCCGAAGTCCCACTATACGGCCCCTATCAAACTCACTAAGTTGACGAAATCGTACAGGTCTCCGTACTCTAGGCATCGTAACCGATCGTAAAGGATGTCAAGAACCAAAATCCGCCAACGTTGATTCTTTACTGCGGCTGAAATATTCATTTTTAGAGCGTTAGTGAATTAAAAAAAAGCAGTATAAAAACCGGAATGTTCAACTGATAAGGCTGAACATTTTTTCACTTGTTATTTACGGTAAGATAAATACATTCACCAACTTTTATTAAAATAAAACCATTTAAACTGGGTGTTCGGATTTATATGTCACTTAGTATTATACAAAGTGACATATAAAACGCAACAGCCAGAATTATTGAATTTTGATAAAAAACTTGTAAACTTATTTGCTATCATGGAAGCATACGGTGATAAATAATAATAATTTATTATCAGATCAGGATCCGAATAATATGAACATATATATATAATACTTAGTAATTTTTCTGTGCTGGTTCCATTTGTTTCAATGCTGTTTCATTGCATTGTCATTCCTAGAGTCTCCAGACCTCTCCCCCATCGAAAATGGATATGGGACATGATGACAAGAATGTTGCAAAATTTACCGCACTCTCCACAAACATTGGAGGCTCTACGAAACCAAATTCAGATGGTCTGGAATACAATACACCAAGAAGCCATCAATCAGCTAATCCAATCAATGCCGCGACGACTTAACGAATGTGTCGCGAACAAAGGTGCTTCAACACATTATTAACATTTGGGTGGGATATCTTAGCGATTTTGTGAAATTTTGAGCTAAAATTTTAATAAGTTTCTATATGTCAGTATATCTTCAACTTGTAGAAGTATGCTCAAAATTACAGCACTCTTAGTCGGTGCATTTTCTGTCATTTAGTATGATACTTCTATGATTTCCCTATCGATTTTGGCATTATGTATAAACAAACATACGTGCCATTCTGCTCATATTGCCATCGGCATTGGAACGTTTCCAATCGATATCATAAATACCCGACTTTAGGCTTTAATTACGTCTTTTATAAAAAAGAGCCGCAATTAGCCTCTCATATGTAAAAGTACGGATGCTTGTACTAGCGAAATTGAGGATCAGAGCGAATGAAAGTAGAAGATTTTCTCAAGTCTGCTGCTGAGAATCATCTACACAATAGTTGGAATTATAATTACACGACTTACTACAGGTTCTTCCTTTGTAATGTATAATCAACATTGTTAAATGCCGCAATGCAGCTAGACTTTGTAGCCGTAACTAGATTGAAATTATAATATTATCGATGGAAGTGCATTTAGTAATGCAGTTACATAGTTTATATGCCATTATATTAAAATGTCTTTTAGCAGAATGATACTGAGCTTGTCATGCACCAGTTTAGAAATAGGCATCTGGATCCAATTTCATAAGTGGCGATATTTTGTAGGAAAACCATCAGAATACATCATATTTAAAATTCTCCATAAGTAGGAGCGTGCACTGAAAAGTTTCAGACCTAACAAAGGTTCAGGATATCTTTTTTTATTTTTTTTATTTTTCAACATAGTCTAGAAATAGAGTGATGTCAAGGGGGGCGGACAGCGTTTGCATTTTAGAAGGAAAAAACAAAAATAAACAAACAACATTAACAAATAACATTATTAAATATCATATTCACTTCTGTCAACCGCTATTTCAAAAGCCGGCGTCTTCAATCGCAGCTTATACAAGTTTCGACAAGTCACAACATGAAATCAGCGCGCACCCCCGCCGCGCTCCGCTGAACATTCATCACTTAGAAAACAACTGCCACGTACCAGACGCGGACGAGCATCTAAGACATTTATTCCCACAAACTTGCGAAAAATTAGACGTTTCGATATACATGTTCTGTTGAAACCTCTGTTTTTGTGTGTCAAATTATTGTGTCTCATTGTTAAAAGGTAAGTTTGTGTATTTACAAACTTCAGTTACCATTTTTATTTAATTTACTAAATTGTTGATTGGGTGGAGACGCGTTCATCAATCGGCCATTGGGACTTTTTAACCACATCACAATCAAACCAACGTGACGAAATAATTTTGAAACGACTAACGTTAAGTACCTTATATTGATTCTAAATGTATTTAAAATTACTATTATAACGTCAGCCTGCCAACAAAAATATAAATCACGCGGTATCCAATATGTTGTTGAATCCATTACGTTATTAAGATAAAATAACGGGCATATAATTATAATTAGTAATTACGTGTAGGTATTTTGCTTATTTATTTATTACTTATTCGTTTTATTGTTATGGGTGCAAAATGGCAGCGAAAAGAGGGAAGTTTTCCGAAGATTACGTTAAGTTTGGATTTACCTTCATAGAAAAAGACGAGTTACAATTGCCTCGGTGTGTGATATGTATGAAAGTTTTAAGTAATGATAGCATGTGGCCCGATCGCGTTGAAAGGCATTTGAAGCAACAACATCCTACTCTGGTTTTGAAGACGAACGAGTTTTTTTGTTCTAAAGCAGAATTACTCAAGCGGATGAGACTGGATAAATCGGGAAGTTATCACACAAGTATATCGCAGCATCTCAAAGCTTCGTTTGAAATAGCTTTTATGATAGCAAAGCAAAAGGAACCTCATACTATCGCAAATAATTTCAGGAGAAGGTGCAGAGCAAAAAATTAAGTCTATTTCTGTTTCGAATAACACAGTCAAGCGTAGGATCGATGACATTGCAGCAGAAATAAAGTCACAAATAATTAACGAAGCAAAATTATCGTAATATTTTGCCATTAGTTGCGATAAATCCACCGACATCGTTAATTGTGCATAGTTAATAGTTTATGTTCGTTACAACGGCGGATATTCAAGAAGAGATTTTGTACTGCCAATCTTTGACAGCAGGTACTACATCTGAAGATATATTTAATTCAATGTCAAATTTAGTTGAAAAACATTATCTGGATTGGAAGAAACTCATCGGGCTTTGCAATGATAGGTGTACGATCGGGCTTAGCTAAAAAGCTCAAGGAAAAAAGTCCCGCAATATGTAGTACACATTGTGTTATTCATCGGCAAGCTTTGGCTTCCAAAACATTGCCACAGAAATTACGCCAGACTTTGGACTCGGCTATAAGGATTGTAAACTACATCCAGAGCAGCGGTTTGAACAGTCGGTTATTTACTTACTTTGCGAGGATCTCGATTCGGATCACAAAGTTCCATAAGAAGTACGCTGGCTTTCTAAAGGCAACATGTTGGCTCGCCTTTATGAATTGAAAGAAGGGGTAATTCTTTTTTTTTTAGTTCAAAGAAAAACATGATTTCTTGACAGTATTCAAAGATGACACATTTCAATGGAGGTTAGCTCATTTAACTGACATATTTGACTCCTTGAATGAGCTAAACTTGAAACTTCAGTGCAGAAACAACACTATAATAAGCAATTTATATTCAGGGGTTCATATAAAAGCTTCAACTTTGGAATCAAAAAGTGTCTTCTGAAAATTTTAAATATTTTTCTCGGCTTAAAAGCTGACAAAAACTCATTTTCAAGCGCTGAAAGATAAATTTCGGCAAAAAAATTTATTAGTTTATTTAAACTTTTAAAGTTTCTTTATGAGATTTACAATAAAAGTCTTTGCACCTCCTTAATGTGCGCCTTTATATATTTATTGAAAAAGTAAAGGAGGGCATGAAAATATAATTTATAGTCCGGGGAGCCTCAACAAAAAAAGGTTGGGAAACCCTGCGTAACCCCTCCAAATAGTAGATATTCGGCGTTTTTCTCTGCAGAATAATTGTTCACGAAGGTGATTGCCTCTTCATTTGATGAAAATCTCTGCTCTCCGAGCGCAATTTTTGATGAGGGAACAAAAAGAATTCGATTGGGGCTAGATCTGGTGAGTAAGGCGGATGGTCAAGCAGTTCAAACCGTGATTCGTGGATTTTCGTCATGGCAACGGCTGATGTGTGAGACGGTGCGTTGTCTTGATGAAAAAGGGTTTACTTTTTCTGCAAACGTAGCTGGTTTTTCCGCAAGCTCTGCCTTCAGTTTGTCAAGTAATGATGCGTAGTATGCTCCTGTAATGGTTATTCATTTTTTAAGATAATCGATCAAAATAACTCCATGATTACACCAAAAAATAGTCGATATCACTTTCTCAGCTATTTCTGGAGCTGGTTCCCTCTTTGCAGTCAACTGTTTGGATTGTATTTTTGTTTTGGGCGTATAATGGTGTATCCAAGTTTCATCTACAGTAATTAAACTGAGCCAACAGAGGGTTGGAAATGTTTATTCGAACACCGTTCTTGGTATGAAGTCAGCAAACGCGGCACCAATCGCGTGGACAGCTTTCTCATCCTTAAATGTTGATTTCATATGTGACAAACACGTTTTCTTGACATGTACATAACTTCGTCTACGTCTCTCACTTTAATTCGGCAGTTGTCTACCACCATTTGGTGGACTTTGGCGATGTTTCCGTCGGTAGTTTTTGGACGTCTCAAACCTTCATCGTCTCCCAAGCTCTTACGACCACGTTTACATTCAGCTGCCCAAAATTTCACTGTGGTAGCCCCATACACAGAATCCAACTCCTCTTTGATTTGCGTAGGCGTATTGCCTTTCAAAACAAATATTTAATGACAGCTTGATACTAGATTTTGCCCATTTTCACAAAAACACTCACATCAGCTCGCTCAGACGACTGTTAAATAACAACTGCGCGTCCAAAATGGCTGAAACTTTGGCGAGAACTGTCAACAGATGAACAACGAAATTCACTAGCTTTTATTTACGAGTGCTGCCATCTTCACGTTGAGGACGGAAACCATTCAAACCACCCTCGTATATGAAGTGGACACTTCTATGGTTCAATTACTATTATGTATGTATCCAAGAAAGAGACTAAATCAAAACAGTGATCATCGCGTGATTATTGCATCCTCAGTACACTGATATATTTAAAGAGAGAGAGAGAGAGCACAACCTTTATTGGGCAGAATAGGTCGAGCCCTTATACAAAACCAATGACAAACCAGATGGTGGAGTGGGAGACGATAGGACCGTGCATGTCGGCTGTCTCGCTGGCTGGGCGTACAGTACAGAGTTGGCATCAGATTTATACTGTTTTTACTGTGTGCTTATTAGATTTGCCAGTTTAATTTCGTAGAACTCAAAACGTCTGATACGGATACAGCTGATGAAGTTGTCGATATAAGCTGCACACGGCCTAAAAAAAAGAGCTAAAAGGCTTCATTTTAGCGTTAGCGGAAAACAAAATATTATCAACATTTACAAATACGAAATGCAAGAAAGGAGAGACTCAAGTGTTCAGGACATTGTTTGCAAAGCTGATACCTACATATTTTTCAATACTTTTCAACTAAAATTATATTTTATTTTTGTTTTTGTACATTCTTCAACTATATCGAGATAAGAAATAAAGCAATCATTTTGTTGGGTTTGTAATGCTTTCAATGGGAGCGGTTCTAAAGTGTCCAAAATGAATTATTTTTAGGAAAAGGTAGGCGATTGATAATTTGCGACATCGGTAATGAAGATTGATTTGTGTCCGATGCTTTATGGGCATTTGAATCCAAAAAAAAACGGGAGACTACCATGAAGAAATGGATGGAGCCTCGTTCGAGAGTTGGTTCTCAAAAACTCTACCGAAGCTTGAAGATAATTCGGTTATAGTATCAGATAATGGTTCATTCCACATGAGAAAATTAGAGAAAATTCCAACAACGTCAACAAAAAGATCAGAAATTCAAGAATGGCTTAAGAATAAAAAGATTGATTATGATGATACAACCGTTAAGGCAGAATTGTTACAAATTTTCAAGACGCATAAAAATAAATATAACCTGAACATAATTGATGAAATGGCCAAAAAACAAAATAAAACTGTTTTACGACTGCCTCCTTACCATTGTGAGCTCAATCCGATTGAGCTCATTTGGGCAGACATAAAAAATATGTTGCAGCAGAAAATAAATATTTCAAATTTTCTGAATAAGTGGGAAAATGTATCAGCATGTAAAAGAAAAGGTCGAACCTAAAATGTGGGAATTAGACGGTATCATTGATACTCACGTTGCCCCTTAAATTATAAATCTTGATAAAAGTTAGAGTTCCACGGCCTCTGATCTAGAATGATTTTCATTTTCAAATATATGTATTTCCGGTTTTAGAGGTAAAATGTCTGTTCAATAAATTTTTTTTAATATTTAGTATACATTATTATGTATTCAAATCCTTTTTAATTAAAATATTAATATTAAAATTAACTCTTTGCACACTGACGTCTGACATTTTTTAAAATAAATGCGCCTTACGACACATTTCGAGTATAATTTCTTGATAAAACACTTCTACTAAAAATAACAATAGACAGTTGTTTTATTTTTGGTCATGACAGTTAAATTAAAAAAATACATTAAAGCCAAGCTTTACGTTTGAACCCTATGCAAGCCTGAAATAATTTTGCATACTCTTTGATCGTGTGGTAGAACCACAAATCATTCATTCTTAGTACGGCCCTGTAACGTGCTCGGCGTTCTGGAGCGCGATCACGTGGAGTATACGCGAATATGTTTAGGTATGGTCTCTTTCTTCGATGGATACATAATATCTATAAAAAGAAAGCAATACCGCTGTTTGAGGAATAAAATCAACGAGCTAAAAAGCATACATTATCTTGGCCGGTATTCAAGTCAAAATAAGTAGTCTTTACTTTCAGTAACAATGCGTTACTACCGACATGACAGAGGACTTTGCTTTTCTGAGCTTTCCTCCATGATGCCGCCGTGCGCAAGGCACAGAGACGAACTCGTCATGCTTTCTCTTTCTCTGATTCTAACTTTTTCAAACTGAATTTATCGGTCTCTAACTGATACGCATAATACTTGTTTGTTCCTAGTGAGTGGAGATTGCCGAGCAATCTGGCCGAAGGTGATTTAACGGGTCTACTGACCTCAGGAAATCACTAAACGGATTTGCAACTTAAGTGTATGCGTTCTGAACTTGGGCGAAATTATGCATGCTGCATTTATTTTACGCTGTACTAAAAAAGTAACTAAGAATATTCAAAGCAGGAGTCGTCGAAGAAGACAATAAAAAACGATATCGTTTGAAACAACTTCTGTTTGTGAGCTATTTAATCGCTTTTTCACTTTCACTGCCACTGCCAAACAGCATGGGTATTTGAATCGACGTTTATGATTTATTGCCATGATAATTGCTAAGACGACGTTCATAGTCCGGTACTTAGCTCCTAAATAGCTTTGAAGTTGTATAAAAATAGTAATGTTCCCGCATCACATTTCCAACCGTTTGACACCGACTGAGGATGCGTAGTGGAAAAACTATGTTCAAGGTAGGATAAAACCTTGTTGGGGATTATTGGCCCGCTGTTTCAGCAAACTAATTTTCGGACGGTAGAAACAGTACACAGGATTTTGACGGGACCCGGAGATGTTGACATGTGCAGATCGCACAAGATCTTGTGTCTTTTTATGGGTGCTTCATAATTTGGGGTTAAGGTTTTTGAATTTTGTTGGGGAGACTGTCTTTGTTAGTCTTGTTGCAACTACAGTGGACCCCCGATAATCCGGCCCCTGTCTAATCCGGCGCTCCCTTTATTCCGACATGTCTTTGAATATGTATTACATACATACGTATTTGACAATCTTCGCTAATGTAGATCACGCAGGTTTGAACCGGTTACAACTTGTACGCGCCGCCGCTATCGTGCTCGACGCGTAAGCATTGTTTTACTTAGTTTGAAATTGACTACTTGTGATAGCGGTACGGCCTAGCGTGCGTTCATTGTTTACTATTTATTCATTGTACTAAGTATAGTACCTAGTAATGTCATCACAAACTCAGAAGCGAAAGCACAAAACATTGACAATTAAAGAAAAAAATGATATTTTAGACCTCTTAAATCGCAATGAAACTTTCATTAGTCTAGCAAGTGAATACGGCGTAGGCCGATCTACAATTTATGACATTAAAAGAAACCACGAGAAGATCAAGAAGTTCGTGTCAAATACTGACTGCGGGCCAGGCAAGAGACAGACACTCAAGAAAGCTGAACATCCAGAAGTGGAAGAAGCTTTGTACAAGTGGTTTATTTAGGAAAGAAATAGGCATGCACCAATTTCAGGACCCATGTTGGCCATGAAAGCTAAGTTTTTTTATAAGAAAATAACAAAAAAAGATGATTTTGTAGTCAGCAAAGGATGGCTAGAACGTTTTAAAAGTCGTCATGGCCTACGTTTAATGACTATTACAGGAGAGAAACCTTCTAACGATGCCACCTGCATAGAGCCCTTTAAATTAAGATTTTTGCAAAAGGTAAACGATTTAAATCTTGAGCCGTCACAAGTGTACAATGCAGACGAATCAGGGCTTTTTTGGCGTGTGATGCCTAACAAAACTTTCGTTTCTTGTAACGAAATATCCGTACCTGGACGAAAAGTAAGTAAAGAGCGTGTAACCATACTACCATGTGCTAACGCTGCGGGCACACACGCGCTTAAGATGATGGTCATTGGGAAATCTAATAAACCACGGGCATTCAAAAACATTGATTTACCTGTACACTATTACGGACAAAAAAGTGCATGGATGACAAAAGACCTTTTCAAAAAGTGGTTTGATGAATGCTTCATACCTAAAGTTAGAAAGTGGTTAAAAGATCATAATTTTCCTCAAAAATCGTTGTTGCTTCTAGGTCATCCGTCTGAAGAAAAACTAACAACTGAGGATAAATGCATCACTGCGATGTTTCTTCCACCAAATTGCACTGCACTGATTCAACCAATGGACCAGAATATCATTCAGTTTGTCAAGCAAGACTATAAGAAAAACATACTTCTGAGAGCCGTATCAAAAGACCAACCAATAGAAAAAACTTTAAAACAATTTAATATGAAAGACTTGGTTTTTGCTCTTTGTCAGTCGTGGTATGCGTTACCGTCATCAACTATTAAATCGTCTTGGAAAAAGTTATGGCCAGATATAGTCACCACTCCTAGCAACGTTCCACAAATTAGTGTTACTTCGGAAGTTATAGAACAAGTTGCTACTGAAACACAGATAAGTCCGGAAGATTTGGAAATCTGGTGCCGTGGAATGGATAAAAAGGAAAATGTTTGTCGTGAAATGTCTGACGAAGAGGTTATAAAAGAGTTTTCTAATTATACAACAAACAATCAGGAAAATAACGACGACGTGACTGCAACTGCTCCACAAGTCACAGCATAAGACGCAATTAACGCCTTTGAACTAGGTTTACAATGGGCTGAAGAGAATGGTACATCCTACAACGAACTTTTACTTTTGAGAAGACTGAGGGACAAAGCTCTGATCTCGCGTTATAACAACCTTAAACAAAACAAAAATTGATGAATATTTCCAAGCTTCTTAATTTGATAAATTCATTAATGATTTTGATTAATAATTTTTGATTATTTTGGTACATATGTATGTGCATTTATGCTTAATTTTATAATAAAACGTAAGCTTTAATTTACTAAATTCGACATACATAAACTATGTATGATTTGTACTTCAAATTACATACATATACAAAGCATATATAATCTTACCATTGGATATGTAATTTGTCGGATTACAAGGTACTCTTTTGTAAAAAATTCCGGACTGTAGGGGTCTTAGGCAGTGATCTATAATCCGACAAATTCGATAGTCCGACACTGCCCTGCATAATGTTTGTCGGATTACCGGAGGTCCACTGTATATGTATCAATTGAAAAAGTTAAATCCAGACGAATGTTTTTATAAATTTTGGAGTGAATCTCCTAAAGGTTTTGGCACCAAACATTTATCGGATTTTTTTTAACGAAGCAGTTTATTTAATTCATTCTGCTCTACCAGGCGCAACTTTCTTCGAATGTCTCTCATGAGGTCCTGGACGGAATTCAGATCAATTTTCCAGCCTGCTTGATAAACATTCCTAGACGGTAAAGCCCAGAAATCCTCTATTGTAGTTTTTGGAAACAAAAGGTAAGTCGTGTTGTCAAAGCCAATCTTTTGAGTCATGGCATGATGCTAGGTCTGGCCCTTAAAGCGAAAACTTCAAAATAAATAAATGCCAACTGACAGTGAAGTAAGTAAACCAACTTTTTTTCCAAAGGCAAGTTGGTATTATTTTGTGGTTGTTAAAATTAAAGCCAATGCATTTTGTGCCAAAACTTTTAGGACATAGGTTACTTTTTTATTGTTTATAACTGTTTTTATTGCTCACAGAAATATCAGATTCTTATAGTTCAAGTTCATAATCAGATTGGATCTCATATATCGCATGTAATGACTAAAACAGACTGCACATGCTGCTTCATAATTGAAAAGAACAAAAAAATGAGCATTACATAAATATACCAATTATGTCTGAACTAAATACGAACACAGCATGTTCTTGAAAAAGACGACTGAAGGCAATAGGGGACGTTCCGCTCATGAGAAAATACTCATCTTTTTTGTGGTCGGCAGGGCATGAAACATCACCATTTCGTGATGTACGAGGGATGTCTTTTAAGTTTTGCATATGGAAATAAAACAACACGGTAGGTAGTTTTAAATGTCTTTATTGTTTTTCGAACTATTCTTCGCGAAGATTAATATACATCTGCATGCGCTCGAACTAATTTTCGAAGCACTTATTGCACTAGTTTGTTCGCAGATCCAAAATGGCATTTTTGAATGCGTCAACTGGTGACTGGAACCTTTGACTACGCAGTCTGTTTTTAATTTTCGAGAAAGTAAAGAAATCGTTAGGACTTAGATCGGGACTATATGGAGGATGGTCCAATAATTCCACGTTTCCTTCCGTTAAATACAGCCTTGTTTTTTGGGCTGTGTGCGAGCTTGCATTGTCTTGGTGGAGGATGATTCTTCTTTCGGGGTTGATTTTTCGAAGCTCGGTGATGACTTTTGGCAAACAAATGGTGGTATGCCAATCCGCAGTAACAGTTCATTGCTCGTTAAGAAAAATTGTTGTAATATGATCCGCTTTTGACACAAATGTCGCGACCATCTTTTTCGAAACACTTCGAGAACGGATGACTTTTGTTGGATTTTCCTCACCTTGGATCAGCCAAACAGCCGACTGTCGTTTATTTTCTGGTTCATAACAGTAAATCCACGATTCATCACCAGTAACAATGATGTACACATTTTTTGAGTTTCCGGAATTGAAACGATCAAGCGTTTTTTGACACCAATTAACCCTGGCTGCTTTCTGCTCTTCAGTCAACAGGTGGGGTATCCAACGAGAAACTAATTTTCTTACTCCTAATTCTTCATGTAAAATTTTTTGAATTGAGGTCTTTGAGATCTTCAAGGACGCCTCAATCTCGCGATATGTCACATGTCTATCTTCAAAGATGAGTTTGCGCACAGCATCGACGTTTTCCTGGGTGACAGCCGTTTTTGGTGCTCCCACCCTGGGATCGTCGCTAAGACTCACCCACTCTCCACGTTTGAATTCTCCATACCAACGGGAAATTGTCGACTGATGTGGCGCTTCGTTGCCGAAAACAGACAGTAACTCAGCAAGGCATTCTTGTTGCGATAGTTGTCTCTGAAAGTTGTAATAAATTATCGCGCGAAAATGTCCTCGGTTGAGTTCCATTTTTCTAATGACTTGCTGACATTAAAAAATTCACTGTAGCGAGAACACTGCACGTATTGTTGTGAAACTTTGAATTTAAGTTTACTAAAGAGTGAGGTTAAAAGATTCAGTACTGATGTTCGATCCGCGTGGCCTACTATGTTTCTATATGCAAAACTTAAAAGACATCCCTCGTAGCAGATATATTTGATATAAAGATTAGTTGTTTATTCTACATTATAAGACGTTTGATCGAGTTTTTAAGCGCTATATATCTAGAACTGTAATTCAATGGCCTAACACAATGAGGAAGGAAACAGATTTTCATCTTAATGTCAGATGTGATGATGTTACTACGAACTCCTACGTACTACTTGTCATTTGTTTGTCTGGTCTGCTCAGAAACCAAACAATGTCAAGGAAAAAAAAAGGAAAAGAGAAGAAGAGCAAAGAAAAACAGAAGTGTTAGTTCAAGATGAGACGCCTAGGTTTTTTGACTTGGTACACGGATTAATTTTGGAGGTGAACTAACCAAATTCTGATTCAGTTTTGTTAGAGTGTAATTTTAAGTTTTTAAGTTTTCTAAAAGTTCGCGCTAATTTGTGATTACAGTGCGAGCCGTGGCCTTGAATGTTACGAACTTGCTCCACTGTGTAGTCCACTGAGTCGCGCAATACAGGGTTGCTGTGCGATTCCGCTTGACTATAACGTCGCTGCGCCTGAAGCTTGACATAATCTCTCAAGTAAGGAATGTCAAGGTCTCTGTGTAGTGTCTCGTTTGAGACATACCATGGAGAGTGGCAGATTGTAGTAGAACTTTGCAGTACTTGAAGACTTTGCATGTGTGTCTTGGCAAGAAAACACCAAGCCGCACATGCATACGTAATGGCTGGTTTAATAATCATTTTATATAGGCGAACATTGTCTATCAAACTCAATTTGGAGAATCTACGTAACAAAGGATATAGTTGCCGAAACGCAATTTGGAATTTTGATTTCAAGGCTGCTGTATCCTTTTGTCAGGTCATGCCTTTATCAAGGGTGACACCGAGATACTTGGCAGAATTTGTCCATGGTACACGATTGACGTCTACAGAAACCTCCGCTGGGGGGGCCGCGATGTTTTTTGGTACATTAAATAGCCTGCGGTTTCGAATGATTAATTTTAATCAGCCATCGTTCCGCCCACTCTAGTACTGCGTCCACCGCACTCTGCAACCCATCGTGAACCAGGTCACCAGTACACGACTAGGCGACAAGTGCAGTGTCGTCAGCATAGAGGTAGACTTCACAGTTGCTGGGGCAAGGGACATCATGGATAAAAAGCGAATAAATTAGTGCTCCTACATCCGAGCACTGGGGAACATCGTCCCAAACTAGCCGTGGTGTTGATACCAACTCCTACGTATTTTGGCAAGGAAATGTTTTCTAGCAGAATGAAATTTGAAAGGGGTTCAAAATAGACTTTTGACAACGCATGAAGGACTTCACAATCGGGTGTCAAACCATTCGAAATGTGATGCTTATCCTTGTTACTAATTTAACCTCTGGCTCTTGAGTTACATGAGAAGGCAAGGCTACAGTCATGTAAAGAGCTTAGACAAAATTACTGTTTCAATGTTTGTTAAGGCAATATTTACAAGGATGCTTCCCCCAAAGTACGCCAGTAAGGCCTGTGAGTCTGCTGTCTGTGATCGGACAGACGATTGTAGTATGTTTAGTTGTTCAATGGCACAGAAACCACATTTACTATACTACCCGAATCGTGAGCCTCCAGCGGTCACAGTGGTGACTGGGTCTGCCAAATGCGCGCTGCTGACTAGTGATGTGTTTTCCATGAACAATCCAATATGTCGCGTTCACTTAAACAAAAAAGTTACAGGAAATAGTTTAAGAACGAACTATTATACACATGAATATCACATAGCTCGTTATCATGTCAGTGAAAACGTTGCCTTTTATCGGATCGCTGAGGCTAAGCAGCGCTGGGCGCGGTTAGTATTTGGATTTATAACAGCTTCGGAAGTTCAGAATATCTTTGATATTTAATGCATGCCTTTGCTTATGGTTCCCAGATGTCTCCTTTTCTTAATATCGCTGACGAAAGCCAAAAGGAAAATGAACCGAAGAAGAAGAAAAGAGACTCAAATCCTTGAGACGACTTTGACCTTGAGGTAAAACGACCTTTTCGAGTTCAAAATCCGGTCACAGGACAAATATTTTAACAATCCGCAGAGGACCCTAAGAGAGGTGGCAGAAAAAGAAAAATGTATCCCAGATTATTTGAGGTTGCTTGTGTCTTATACCGGTTTTATGGCTCTTTTCGAGAGTTGGGCATGTTTTACCGGAAATATTAAATCGACTAGAAGCCGACAAAGATAAAAAATAATGTTTTTAAATTCAAGCTTGTAGTTATCTTACAGTTTCATTTAAATATTATTTTAATCTCTTACCACTAGCCTCAATGTATCGCCCATTGTTACGAAATTTAGCTAATTTTTGCATCTTCCAGCTTTTGCAACTAACAGTATTTGTCGTTATCTTTTTCAACAGCCTGTTTTTGACCTGTTTATAATTTTCAACTGTGAAGAATATATTTCATGTTTTACCAGACGTCTCAGATTACTGCTGAAGTAACAGTTCTAACCGATCAAGCACCATGACGACTCATGGAATTCAATATTAGTAATTAGTAGTATGAATTATTCGTATTTCTGTAGTAGCTGATATTACTATTTAATTAACCAGGATCATATCCAGGCAACAAGTTATACAACCTCTTGCTTGTCGGGTTGCCTACAATGCTATCTTTGATTGTTGTTGTTTTATCAAAAGGAGGCCACTGTAAAGTGTTGATTAGAGAATGGTGGGGTATTCAGAGGGCTCAATGATACGGTGGAATTTGACATTTAAGCTAGAAAAACCCATCAATCTCAGTTAAAGCGTTTCCAAATATTTGCAGCTTAGAAACGTGTAACTTGTTGCGTTTACATCATAGATTTTTAGATTTATCTGTGTAATTGAATAAACTCTGCAATATAAATTGCAATCTCGTGGCTTTAATATTATGTAGAGCTTCTTTCGAAAATTTCGATCTTCTTCCGATCCATTCATGACATGTTGTAAAAGAGAGCTTATAATAGTGACTGACGATCGATGAGTTTACTTGTTCGCTTATGCGGTGACTTTTCAAAAGTCTCCTTCTAGATAATGTAACATTTGGTTGAATATGCAAACATTCCAGGCCGCGGCTCTCCCTGTGGCCAAAATTAAATTAAAGACCCAAAATTCAGTTCAGGACAAGTCTAAAAAAATATATAGTACACTGTAACAATTCTTAGATCTATCACACCTCAAATATTCACATAAAACAATTCATTTTCTTTCCCTTCTCGCTCCTACTTCCTTCCTTTCTTTCTCCCTCTCCTCTTTTCCCTAGAACTTGTCTGTTTTTTGAGCCACCAGACCTGACAGACTGACGACAGCTACTGACGTTACAGTGACTGTGACCTAAAGGCTAGCTAGCTTGAGAAGCAACGACGGGTAGTAGTATTTGGTTGATATTTCGTATTTTAATGCTCAGCTAGCGTACTAACTTCAAAGTCTTTTAACTTATGAGGTAAAGGGTGGATGTTTTTTATATCAGAGATCTTTCTCAAAGTATTCTTTGTTCCGCTTTATAGAACCTGAGTACTAGACTATGAACACTTGCATTTACGATAACTAGCAACCGCATAGACCACCTGACAGTCCGATAATGTTCAGCTTGGCTCAGACAATGGGAACCTTGAGCTTGACCCACTTGCTAAGAGTAGAGTTTATTTACAACAGCCGCAACTGCGAGCATCTTGTGCGCGATGAAAGTTATGGTTATTTATGTAGGTATCTTCACTATCATTCATTTTGATGCGCCTCACTTTATTTGCTGCTTTAGGTAGAATGCCTTTAATTGAGCTTTTCTCATTTTAACGATGCTGCTGTAATTAACGCTGATGGTTAGTAGGAGATAAAAATGATACATTGAGGTGCACTTCAATGACGGGGAAGCTATTTGTGTTGCGTGAAAATGTCAACTAACAGTAAGCAATTTTAACCAATTTACTAATCATAACCGGTCGTGTTTGGTTTTAACTTGTGCCTTTTGTGTTCGTTTTGTGTCGTCTGTAAATTATAATTTTCCGTAGAAGCTATCAATGGAAAAAAAAAAAAACAATATCAGATGACAATAGGGGCATGAGGTTTTTGTGGGGCAGAATTTAAATAATAATAATAATATGTATACTAAGTGACATATAAATCCGAACACCCAGTTTAAATGGTTTTATTTTAATAAAAGTTGGTGAATGTATTTATCTTACTGTAAATAACAAGTGAAAAAATTTTCAGCCTTATCAGTTGGACATTCCGTTTTTTATACTGCTTCTTTTTAATTCACTAACGCTCTAAAAATAATGAATATTTCAGCCGCAGTAAAGAATCAACGTTGGCGGATTTTGGTTCTTGACATCCTTTACGATCGGTTACGATGCCTAGAGTACGGAGACCTGTACGATTTCGTCAACTTAGTGAGTTTGACAGGGGCCGTATAGTGGGACTTCGGGAAGCTGGACTTTATTTTCGGGCAATTGCAGTTAGAGTGCAAAGAAGTGTAGACACTGTGGTTAGGAGTTGTCAGGCATGGCTTCGAGAAGGCCGTACGCAAAGAGCAAGGGGCACTGGACGCCGCCGTAGAACAACAGACCGTGAAGATCGCCGCCTAAGATTATTGGCCTTAAGGGACCGTTTCTCCACTACCAGGTCCATTGCAAATGAATGGTTTGCAGAACACGGAAGACCTATTGGCATGCGAAGTGTTTACCGACGAATGAGAAGTTCTGGCTTGATTTCATACCGGCCACACTGGGTCCTCCCTTTAACTCGAGAACACCAACGTAATCGCCTTGAGTGGTGCAGACAACGGTCACTCTGGGACCAGGAATGGAACAGTATTGTCTTTAGTGACGAGTCTCGATTTTGTTTATGCATGCACGATGGTCGTGCCAGGGTTAGAAGGCGACGTAGTGAAAGGAGGAATCCACAGTTTTGTGTTGAAAGACATGTTCATCACACTGTTGGAGTTATGGTTTGGGGTGCTATAGCTTATGGTTCCAGGTCACCTTTAATCTTCATCAGAGGTAACATGAACGCGCAGCGTTATATCCACGAAGTTCTAGAACCCCATCTTTTACCCTATCTTGACACCCTGGCAGATCCAACTTTCCAACAAGATAATGCCCGACCACATGTTGCAAGAGTCACAATAAACTTCTTTCAACATAATGATGTCACAATGTTACCATGGTCACCAAGATCTCCCCGACTTATCCCCAATTGAGCACGTGTGGGATATGATGGGTAGGAGATTGCTCAATTTGCAACGTCCTCCTCACACTCTAGAAGCACTTCGAGAGGAGTTGGTGGTTGCCTGGAATGAGATACCACAGGAGGACACTGACCACCTGATCAGAAGCATGCCTAGGCGCGTTGGAGAATGCGTAGCACATCAGGGTGCATCCACACATTATTAAAGGTCAAAGGGCTTTAAAGCAGTGCAATCATTTACTTATTATGCTTCATCAAGTACTTATACAAAATTTTATTAAAATAAAACCATTTAAACTGGGTGTTTGGATTTATATGTCACTTAGTATATTTACTCCTGAAACACAATGCGAAGTATGAGTTAATAAATATGAAGTAACGGCCCATAGGAGGCAACGTGTATACATGGGTCACCGATGTTCCAACTGTACATATTATTGAAATATGAATAGAGATACAACTAATCAACGAACTGTTTGATCACATTTGCTATTAATTTGTATACGCATGGTTTTGCCAAAGAAAAAATCCATTCTTTTAACTTTTTCTTGAAATTATCCCCAAAGCGTAGATCCTTTGTACCGTCAGGTAAATTTATGTATACTTTTGAAGTAAATAAAGTACGCTGTTATAATATCACAGTAAATTATTTACGTATATGACACGAACAGTTATTTGGAAGACAGGATACAATGTGACACTAACATTACATTAAGTGAAATATGGCAGGTAGATGCGGAGTTCCACAAGGAACCGTACTAGGACCAATCCTACCAATCCTGTTTAATTTGTATATTATTGACCCTTTTAAGTTGAACAACAGTTGGTTTCGCAGACGAAATGCAATTATTTATTCAATCAAAGATTGGGCTTCTTTAAAAAGCAAAATTGTATTAGATTTTCAAAAGCTTACTCATTTTCTAACAGAAAGGATTTTAACAGTTCAACATATTTTATTACATTTTCTTGTGAAAAAAAACTGGTCTGGCTTACCTGAACAAATTCAAGACCAGCAACAGAAAACGAATTTAGATCCAGGACCGGGCTTGGACAAAAACGATATTTGTGGGAGCAAGTGATTGGGTTTCCATATGATTGTTGTCACAAAATTATTTGCAAAGATTGTAGGCAACATAGCATGACAGAAATAAGAGCACTAATCTTACAAAAAGTATTGAAACCCATGTGACTTATGCAAAAAAATGTTACCTATGTAGAAACTGTGCCGGCATAAGTTCTACTGAGATCCGGTATCTTATTTTATCTACCCGTGTTATTCCATATTTGTGCGAGGACTGTGCTCTAGCAATCAAAACAGCCTTGACCTTGAATAAGAGAGTCCAAGCATTAGAGGACTCCCCAAGCGAAGTTAAAGTTGCTAATTCACATAAAATTGAAGAACTTGAAACTCAGATTCGTGAGATATCTAATGAGGTTAAAAGTATGAGAACTGGATTTTTATCATCTTTTGAAGATATCAAAAAAGATCTTGCTCTAATAAAAAGTTCCACGTCTATAACAGCTAACCAAAATCAATCCAGGTTCAGTGCAGCAGTGATTTATGGTAATGTGTTGCAGGAGGTACATGAGAGGCAAAAACGAGGTTGTAATTTAATGCTTTTTAATTTTCCACAAATCAATGAAGAACAAGATTTGGATAAAGTTAAGGATATATTCTCTCGCCTCGTAGGATCCGTAGTTAATATTGTGTCTTCAGCTCGTATTGGAAGACGGAATAACCACTGTATTTTGAGCTAAATTGTGAAACTTGCCTTAATAACTCTAGTGATCTTTACAGAGATTATAAATCCACAAATGTGCAGGAAGTGATAGCATTTCTCTCCAGTTTTAATTGGGACATACTGCTGATGAATAAATCAGTTTATGCTTAATATGTTTTATGATGTAATATACTATATCTAACAATTGATATTTTTGTTCCTTTGAAGAAGTACTCTACAAAGAAATTCCCCATTTGGTTTTCTCCAGAAATTGAACAAATGATAATTGAAAAAAAGAAACTACACAAGAAGTACATCAAATGTCACTTGCTAAATGATTATCATGAGTTTTCTATTCTCAGAGCTAATTGTAAAAATCTAAACAAAAAACAGTGCTATCTGGATTATGTCAGTACAACTGAATCTTCTCTTAGAGAAAACGTGAAAAAATTTAGGAAATTTTTTAATAGCCGTAAGGATTATCATTGCATACCTTCAGAAGTACATTATAATAATGTCAGTAGTTCTTCTTTCTTACAAATTACCAATTTGTTTGCAGATTACTTCTCTAAAACTTACAGTGTAGACAATAGTACTGTTCAGAATAGTAGTCTTTTAGGGTCATCAATTTGTTTAACTATGAAATTCCAATCTCGCCATCTATGAAAAACTGTCCAAATTAGACGCCAATAAAGGACCTGGACCTGATGGTGTACCTCCGTTATCGATTAAACATTGTAGCTTTCTGATTTCTAGACCTCTATTTTATATTTTTAATCTTTGGTTGAAAAGTGGAACTTTTGCGGAATGTTGGAAAACCAACCTTCATTACTCCAATACTGAAAACTAGAGATAAGCCAACAGTTTGGATTTCTTTCAAAAAGCTCCACAGAGTTAAATCTTTGAATATTCACAAACTATGCTCTGGAATCCTTGGAGTAAGGATATTCTGTTCACGTAGTTTATACAGATTTTTCTAAAGCATTCGATAAGGTGTACTATGAGATCTTGATTAATAAGTTACATTGTCTTGGAATTTGCGGGGATCTTTTATCATGGCAGAAGTCTTACCTCACTGACCGAAAAAAAATAGTGCGCATACAAAGCTTTAAATCATATGAGAATAATGTGCCATCTGGAGTACCTAAGGTTCCGATATGGGTCCGCTTTTTTCAATATATACGTGAATGATATTATATACTGTTTTAAGTCTGTTAGTCTTCTAATGTTGGCAGATGATTTGGAATTATTCTTAAAAATCAAATATCATAATGATTGTTTAAATATTCAAAATGATTTGAATTCATTAAGTCTCTGGTGTCGAATGAATAGAATGGAACTCAATGTGGAAAAATGTCATTTAATGGTCTTCAGCCGTAACAGGGACACCATTGATCATACTTATATGTTACCATGAAAGGTTGTCCTCTAAAGAGTGTATCCCAAGTTAGGGATTTGGGGGTAATTCTTGACCCAAAATTATCCTTTATTACCCATATAAATATGATTGTTTCTAAATCTCTTCAACTTTTGGGATTTTTATAAAACGATGTGCTAAGAAGTTTCATAATATTCAGTCATTTAAAACGTTGTTTTGTTCTTTGGTGAGGCCACATTTAGAGTATTGTTCTTGTGTTTGGTCACCCAAAACATTATGGTTGAAGGTTGAAGATATTATCTATTCCGTCATTGAAAGCTCCCTCAATATATCAACCCTTCAGCTAAGACGGAATCACAGGGACCTGTCACTATTTTATAATATTTTACACTCTCTTAGTTTTGCTCCAGAACTTTTGAAAAATATTAATCTCCATGTGCCTTCTCGTCAAACAAGACCGAATCAACCATTCGATGTGAGATCATTTCGTACTAATTACGCTAGTAATTCCTTCCTGTCTAGATCTTCAAGGTTAGCAAATCAGTATTCTAATAAGTTGTATTTCTTCAGAAGTCAGAAATCATTCAAAATTCAATTAGATTCCTGTCTGTAATATTTAATATTTGATTCCCCATATATTTAAATTTCAAATAAATTCTTTTCAATTTAGAAATGATCTGGATTGTAAAGTGTTTGTGATTGTTTTAAGTGTTAAATAGTCAAAGTAGGCTTAGGTTTACATTATATTTCCTATGCTGCACTTTAATTGGGCCGCCGCTCGTTGATAAATAAATAAATAACGCGCAGCAGTCATATTGCCCCGAACAAAGAGTAAGACTGATTTGCTACCATAGGCAATAGCCCCCCAATACCATTACTCCAACAGTCCTGTGTATATGCCTCTCAACATCATGTCATTCTCCACGGCGGCTTCTTATCCTTCTACTCCCATCATGCGTACCTAGACAGAATCGTGATTCGTCGCTGCAGATGACATTATGCCATTCTGCCTCCCAATGTTGCCGTTCTCTGCTCCAGTTCAAACGTTGACGACAGTTGTCCGCAGTCAGAGGAAGCACTAGCCGTGGACGGTATGAAAAAAGTCCAGACTGTACGCGTAGTAACAAGTCTAGCTTTTTCTCCAGACTACTATAATATATATAATGTCGAAGTTGTTAGAGAAGATAGTCGATGATGAGCTTCGTGAACACTTAAAGCAAAATAAAGTTCTGTCTGACATCCAGTCGGGCTTCAGGAAACTACACAATACGTCAACAGCACTCATAAAAATTACTAGTGACATCATCAAGTGCACCGATGATGGCAAGGTTACACTGCTGGTGATGTTGGATTACAGCAAAGCCTTTGATATGGTAAACCACAAATTCCTGTGTACAAAACTGAATTATTATGGTTTTTCCGGCAGTGCTCTAGAATGGCTCACCAACTATTTGACCGATAGACCGCATTGCGTGATAAAATGTCCGGTCAACCAAAAGCAAATTCTGGTGTCCCACAAGGGATTGTTTTAGGCCCTATACTATTTACATTTTACACATCAGATCTAACGGATTATATATCATCTTGTTGGAATATACACTTGTATGTGGATCATCTACAAATATGTAAGGCATGTAAACCAGATGATGCAAATACCCTCATATCGGAGCTTAACACAAATTTAGAAATGATAACAAGGTATTCAAAAAATTATTGTCTGAGACTTAACCCCACAAAAACTAAGGCTGGTTGTGTTGGTTCTAGACTAGTTGTTCCATAATTCAAAAAGGCAGTGACTGCAAATATACTTTTAGATGGTACCACTATTCAAATTGTAGAGGAAACAAAAATTTTGGGAAAACTATTATATAAAGAAGAAGAATATAAGAAGAAGATGAATAAACTCAAATTGTGCAATTATACGTATGAAACGCTTTGGAAATATAAACACATACTGACATGTTATATTAAATTTTTGCTTGTAAACTCGTTAATCCTTTGACATTTAGATTATGGTGCCACAGTCTATTACCACTTTCTTACAGAGGAAATAATACAACAAAATCAGATTTTACAGAATCATTGCATAAGATTTGCTATAATGATATAGCTAGAGAAGAACACATCACTGGCTACTATATGAGAGAAGACATTTTAAAATGTAACTACCGTTCATTGCTTTTTTATGGTGCTGTATTATATAAAGTTTTAAGAAAAAAATCTCCAAATTATCTGTATAATATTTTAGAGAAAAGATCCTCTGTTCGACATGTTTTCTTAAGAAACGATAATAATTGTTATAATATCCCAGGCCATGTAACATATAATTCAAAAAAGCTTTCGCTTGTACAGCACCTTGTTTGTTGAATAAATATTTAGAACTCATCCAAATTACTTCCAGTAGTAGTCTCAGAAAGGAATTAAAGAAGGTGCTTTTCCTGTTACAAGCTTCTGAAGCTGAAGATTAAGAACTTACGATTCAATATTTTATTTTATTTACAATGGTACCTCAATTTTATACATTACATTACCTATGTAAAATTAGAGATAAGATGAATCACATGACTACATAAAATAGTTTTAATTTACTGAATCTCTCTGTAATTGCTGTAGGCGACGGTGAAAAATGGCAATGCCAATCCTCAGCTTTCTGGAGTGTTTTTTTTGTAATGTATATATATTCATTCTGTACAAGTGCACAATAAACATTATTATTATTATTATCTAACGCTGTATTTCGAATGAACTACTATCCTAGCAGTTGGAAGGTTACCCAGATTAAAAGGGTCCTGAAACCAGGTAATAACCCTAATGGAATGTTTATATAGACCCATAAGTGATCGCAAATCTGCTTAAAAAAATAATCATCAATTTCGTTTCCGGGAGAAGGTGAATTGTGATAAAGTTCATGCAGATCTTAAAAACATAAGATTCTGATCAACTTCATTTTTCGATGCATTTCAAGCACTTGATAAAGTTTCGCATAAATGCCTGTACTTCAAATTAAAACTTCTCCCTTATCCTCACTACTTGCTTCTGAAATCGTACCCGACAAACAGGAACTTCTACGTAAATCATTGCACTGAATCCACATTCTCTAAGTTTATCGGTTCATCAGGAGTCCCTTTCTATCTTCGGGTTCAGGACCATGCTATATGCCTTCTGTATACTGCATACCTACCAATTGCAAGTAATGTATGGACAACAACACTTGCAGATGATACGGCTATCTTGGCATCCCATGAGAATTCCGGCATAGAGTCGCAAAATTTCCAGGTAAGATTGCTCCAAATTGAGCGGCGCATAAAGGTTAATGAAGTCCACACATGTGACAATCACCTTATTTAGAAAAACCTATCCACCTGTAACTATAAATAAATTACAAATTCCACAACTAAATCATGCGAAGTATCTCGGATTCCATTTACAGTGGAGGCTTATATGGCAAATACACATTTTCTCAAAAAGGAAACAAATGGGCATCAAACTTAAATAGATGTATTGCATTATTGATATAGGAAATCTAAACTGTCATTCAGCTATAATGCTTTGTTGAAACCAATTTGGACATATTGTATCCATTTATGGGGCACAGCGAGCATCAGCAATATTACCATCCTTCAGAGGTCTCAGAACAAAGTCCAGAGAATGATGATCCATATCTAATGAAGTTATTCAGCGTGTCATACCTTTTTAGTTAGTGTTAACTCATTATATGCGTCTAATAATGAGCTAGGGAATACGCTAAAACGCCATTTGCCATCTGAGGACCACCATAATCTTGAGTGATAACATAATCAATTTAGTGTTAGATAGAGATTACTCAATAGAGTGATACCCTGCTTGTCTCTTTTTTCACTTTAAATTAGTCCGAAAAACATGTTTATTGGCCAGACCAGCAGACTGTTGCTTGCTCTTAAGAGTTATATAGAAGAACTCCTAAGCCATAATGTGATGACATACAAACTCGGTAGGAAGCTGCTTAATACTGACCACGTTGACTATACAGAATGTTCAGAAAGGTGGGATATGTCGACGGTTAGCAGCAACTTTATGACACACAGCGTGAGTTAATGCCTTATCGGTAAGCTCGTTAGGCTGTATGAATGTCCCATTTTCGTCTTTATAAGCAAATAGCACGCTTTTATAATAATAATCGTAATAATGGTTTATTGGTAATAATTATAATAATAATAATGTTTATTGTCCAAACTATAAGCAGATAACTAGAAATGACATATTTTAGAACAATAAACATGGTAGAAAACCTGCAGAAGGCTAGCCTTGTACGCGGGTATGGACTGGCTTATGAATAATTACGTACTACTTAAACTAGGAATAAAAAGACACACGTGATTTTCTAAGAAAAGAACAATAACACCATTAAAATAGGATTTTAAAATACAGTATCTGACAAAGTGGGAGTATTGTGGCATCATTTAATTATATACCAAGTGACATATAAATCCGAACACCCAGTTTAAATGGTTTTATTTTAATAAAATTTTGTATAAGTACTCAATGAAGCATAATAAGTAAATGATAAAAATTTCAAAATGATTGCACTGCTTTAAAGCCCTTTGACCTTTAATAATGTGTGGATGCACCCTGATGTGCTACGCATTCTCCAACGCGCCTAGGCATGCTTCTGATCAGGTGGTCAATGTCCTACTGTGGTATCTCATTCCAGGCAACCACCAACTCCTCTCGAAGTGCTTCTAGAGTCCGAGGAGGACGTTGTAAATTGAGCAATCTCCTACCCATCATATCCCACACGTGCTCAATTGGCGATAAGTCGGGAGATCTTGGTGGCCATGGTAACAATGTGACATCATTATGTTGAAAGAAGTCTATTGTGACTCTTGCAACATGTGGTCGGGCATTATCTTGTTGGAAAGTTGGATCTGCCAGGGTGTCAAGATAGGGTAGAAGATGGGGTTCTACAACTTCGTGAATATAACGCTGCACGTTCATGTTACCTCTGATGAAGATTAAAGGTGACCTGGAACCATAAGCTATAGCACCCCAAACCATAACTCCAACAGTGTGATGAACATGTCTTTCAACAAAAAACTGTGGATTCCTCCTTTCACCACGTCGCCTTCTAACCCTGGCACGACCATCGTGCATGCCTAAACAAAATCGAGACTCTTCACTAAAGACAATACTGTTCCATTCCTGATCCCAGAATGACCGTTGTCTGCACCACTCAAGGCGATTACGTCGGTGTTCTCGAGTTAAAGGGAGGACCCAGTGTGGCCGGTATGAAAACAAGCCAAAACTTCTCATTCGTCGGTAAACACTTCGCATGCCAATAGGTCTTCCGTGTTCTGCAAACCATTCGTTTGCAATGGACCTGGTAGTGGAGAAACAGTCCCTTAAGGCCAATAATCTTAGGCGGCGATCTTCACGGTCTGTTGTTCTACGGCGGCGTCCAGTGCCCCTTGCTCTTTGCGTACGGCCTTCTCGAAGCCATGCCTGACAACACCTAACCACAGTGTCTACACTTCTTTGCACTCTAACTGCAATTGCCCGAAAAGAAAGTCCAGCTTCCCGAAGTCCCACTATACGGCCCCTATCAAACTCACTAAGTTGACGAAATCGTACAGGTCTCCGTACTCTAGGCATCGTAACCGATCGTATAGGATGTCAAGAACCAAAATCCGCCAACGTTGATTCTTTACTGCGGCTGAAATATTCATTTTTAGAGCGTTAGTGAATTCAAAAAAAGCAGTATAAAAACCGGAATGTCCAACTGATAAGGCTGAAAATTTTTTCACTTGTTATTTACAGTAAGATAAATACATTCACCAACTTTTATTAAAATAAAACTATTTAAACTGGGTGTTCGGATTTATATGTCACTTAGTATAGATCCATTTTAAGGCGAAATGTCTCATTTAGGGCACAAAGTCTATCTTAGGTTATTAGTGTTTTTGTATTCTGTTCTCTGTTTGGAGGATATATCGAATATGTTGCCAAAATAGGTGAATAAGTATAGCAGGGGTATATTGTCTAAATCAGTAGTATTGGGTATAGGGTATTTTGTTTAATTTGGTAACTTTATTCTAGAAATTGGTTTTCATGTTAAGTGTAATCTTTTTTAGTTAACGATTTCGTGAATTCTCTGTCTGGGCAGAGTTGTCATCCAGCCTTTTACTTTCCTTTTAAATGTGTGTTTGGAACGTATCATCTTCAGGTCTTGTGGAAGAAGATTGTAACATCTTGGTCCTAGGTAAGAATGCGATCTGAGCATTATATTTTTTTCTGGTTTTGGCACCTTTAAATAATCCCTGTTACTTTTTTGGTAAGAATGTATCGGCTCTTGGTTGGGAGGACGGGATATGTGTTGCACTATCAAAACTTTTAAATAAGTATAACCATTGAGTATCTGTGAAGAAGTTGTTTGTGGTCGAGGAACGCGTCAATAGTGAAAACAGCTCTCGACAAAAGCAAGTCTTTACAGCATTGTATGCTGGAGATCTTAGTTCCTTAGGTAAAATACTGTACAATTTTGTCTTCAACATTTTATTAGCGTATACTTCCATGATAGCAAATATGTTTACAAGTTTTTATCAAAATTCAATAAATAATTCTGGGTATTGCATCTTATGCCACCTAGGGTAGATTTCACCAGGATTGTCAAATCAACAGTCTGTTATTCTCCACCTATATGGTAACAGTCCCTTAAATACAGTGAATGAGCTTCAAGTTACAATCAACAAATTGTAGCAACCAATAGCTACGAAATGTTGAAAACAATATATTGTCAAAGTATGAGATGACAGCATGTCATTGAGACATCACCAGCTTATTGAATATAACGAAATTACATATAAGACAGTAAAAATGTAAATTGTTTGATTTTTGAATAAAATCCATGTCTTTTATATTAATTAATATATTTATATTATTTTCTTCAATTGATATGTGATTTTACTGATCTAACATCACCTACCGTGTGTTTTTTCCTATAAACCTCTTGCAGATACCCACTAAGCACCTACTCGATGACAGGCTCTATCAAAAATTAGATATTGATCGTTTCCAAACATTCATTAATTCATTTTTCATTCATCAGCACCATTATAGCACCTTAGATTGATATTCCCACAAAACCATTCAGGGTTTTTGATATCCATACATCCATAAAGCCGAATATTTTTCGTTGTTCTGGAACTGAACAAACATCCACACTATATTTACAGCGATTAAGAAATACCCAAACATATGTCGCAAAGCTATCAGAAGACCTAAAACCTGCAAAAAGCTAGAATTTGCAATAACTTTCTTATTTCAGTACACATTCTAGGTTATATTTATATTAGACATTATTTGAATAAGTGACACATGTGTGGGATCCGCAAACGCTTGGTCTCAGTGGAGTAAGCTCCGCCAACTGTTGAAATATACTCTACTATTCTTCATAAGACTATACGTGGAATTTTTCCCAAAATCGTTACACACACTTGAAAAAATGCTAATGAAAATTTAAAACTATTCCCATGACTCCCGACATTACTCCGTCGGTACCTCGGGTTATCTTGACAGAAGGGATGGCTCGATACGATCCTATATTTAGAAGTATCGATACTTTTGCTTCCCGTGCCCGATTTTTTTTATATACGACACTTGGGTGTATCGATACATATCACGAGTATCGTCATCTTTCGATCCGGACAGTCAGAAAGAGTTATTAACTTCATATTACTTTCCTTCTTTGTTTCCTTCCGCTGGATATCGATAACTTTATTCCCATATTAGAGTATCGATACTTCCTAAAACGATATGAATCGATGATACATATCGATACTTGTCGTGGATCGAAACATCCCTAATCTTGACAGCTTGTCGTTCTTGTCTACTGGGCTGCGTGGTGCGGTGTTGCCTTTAAAATTTTATATTTTGCTAAAATCTATTGAAAAATAGAAGCTTCAAATGAAATATTGTATATATAAATTGCAGATTGTCTATGCATGGAGTTGAACCGGATTATTTGGAATTTTCACCGAAATGAGAATATTTATCGAAAACGTAACCTTCCACGATTTTTCAAAATAATTTAAATATTTCCATACTTGTCGAAAAAGAGCTGGAATCAAAAATAAAGCTGAAAGTTAACTTTATGTAGTCTTCGTAGTTTTATGCCACATATCAATCTACATATGCATACACACTCAGGCAGAAAGAATCGAAAAGAAGAATGAAAGAGCGACCATTATTGCACATTGCACGAGTCGTAATATAGAACTATGCCATTAAAAAACATGTTGTGTGCGCGCTCAATACAATAGTAAACGTTGACTCAAAGGTCCTTGATCCACCATTGATCTTGGGACGGTATTTTCCTTATACCGAATTCAATGACAGTATTTACCGATTCCGTTTTTTTTGCTGTTCGGCAACACTGCAGATTACTCCAAAGGCAATTGATTTCCCAGACGTTTTATAATAATAGAAATAACAAGGAAATATAACAATGTTTTTGTAGTTATATTTTCCTAAATAGGTATTTTTGATTCTGACTTAAAATGTCTAGACTATGAGTTAGGTGGATGCGGATACATTTACAAATATAGATGTTTTAGGACCCAGAAATGCAGAATGTGCTGTTTGTTTACATTTGGTGAGGATTTGTAGATCATAAATTGGCAAAAATTGTTTTTGATGAAACAAACGATGATGAAAATGGCAAAATAAATAAAATCGGTACATTTCTACAGGTACGTAGTATGCCCTGTACGTGATATAGAGACAAAACTAGATTGCCATGCATGGACAGTCGTCAAAAACAGTGAAAACATCCTACAAAATATAATAGCTAGAAAATCGACCTATAATTTCTCACATTTTCATTGGTCCATTTAAATAACAGACCGTCTTTTGTGAAGTTGTAAATTCTATCAAAGTTATCCTGATTCTAAAGCTCAGAGATATAATATAACATCTATAATGCACCCTTATATATAAAGCAACCGCTTTTTCACGATTTTATTCCATATTTCACTAGACATTAACAATATTGGGAGAGCTTTGACAGCTTCCGTCAAATGGCATTTCGATAAGCTGCTCCCTAAGTGGTCGAAGACCCCGTTAGATCTAAATCTTTGTAAAAGCGGTCCTTAGCATATTTAAATTGGCTTCGAAAATGGGCCCTTGTAATCATTAAGTAACACCTTATATTTACTGCAGTAAACCTCATGATAAGTACTAAGAGCCTATCATCGCACAATTACTTCTGTGTACAGTTAACAAATTAAAAAAACACCATGTTCTATGCTTAGAGTGTAACACCTATAAAGTAATTACAGTAATAATTTTATTGCTACGTTCATCTGATCTATAGCTTCGCTCTTGAAATGTTGCGATAATTGCAATTCGTATAGAAACCAGGTAATGGGCATACTTAGCGAATATTTATGATCTACATAAGTTATTTGCACGTTCTACATATTATCTGAAAAATATGTTTTAGTTTTGCACTGCTGTGTAATGATACATCTACTTACGAGTGAAAGGTTTCGCTGAGGAAATTTATGGTATAAAAATATATTTTTAAAAACAAGTTTTCGTTTAGTTGTTACTAAATTGAACTAAAATTTTAGATATTTTTTTTTTATTGGAAATATGCCATTCCATGCTTCTCAACGTTAAACGACAGTGACTTTCCCTTTCTTTATGAAAATAAAATAGTATAAAAATATATTTTTTAAAACAACTTTTCATTTAGTTGTTACTAAAT
The DNA here is from genome assembly GCA_963669975.1 of Acanthoscelides obtectus. NCBI lineage: Eukaryota > Metazoa > Arthropoda > Insecta > Coleoptera > Chrysomelidae > Acanthoscelides > Acanthoscelides obtectus. The sequence continues at coordinate 15,646,524 of CAVLJG010000009.1, forward strand.
TGAACTAGAGCTTAAACATTTTTTTTTAATTGGAAATATGCCATTTCGTGCTTCTCAACCCTAAACGATAGCGACGCTCCTTCATGTTAAGACTTCAAATAAATGTGTGCCACACCCCTTTTTCCTTCTTGCTATGAAATACAAGACCCTATTGTTTGAAAACATGAGACGTAGGAGCTTCATTATCATATATGGATAATGTAACAAGGTATAAAATGGCATATTTCCAATAAGAAAAACATATTTTTAAACATGTAGTTTTCCTTATCATTATCAACGGGTACAAGTATGACAACCTGATAATTATCCTAGAAAATAATGCTGTATACAGACGAGGCCACATTTACTCGAAATGGAGTGCACAATTTCCACAACAATCATGTTTGGGCAGAGAACTCATTTTCAATATAGATTTTCATTAAATGTTTGGGCTGGCGTGGTAAGTGGCATGCTTATTGGATCCTACTTTTTTCCACCTCGATTGATCGGTGACATTTATTTAGATTTCCTCTGGGACACTGTCACAATTATTAAAAGATGTTCCTCTAAATGCGAGACAGAATATGTGGTTCTTACACGATGGGGCTCCACCACATTTTAGATGAGAAGTTCATGAACATCGAAGTAGTGAGTCTCCGAATCGATGGGTAGGGCGCTGATCGCTCCCCGGATTTAACGTCTTGCGATTTTTTTCTGTAGGGCTGTTTGAAAGCGCAAGATTTTGCGTTAATCGAACAAATTATTTTTTCTGGGTGTAAGATTTTTAATGTCACTAAGGAAGCAAAAATGAAATGTATGGTAATGTAAGGAATTAAGTGTTTTAAGATGATGCAAAATATCTTTCCTCGATTTTGGTTCATCAAAATTGGACTAGTTTCACACGACACGCTTTTATAAAAAAACTGGTTCACAACCGCAATCGCAGGCAAAGGCGAGGAGTTAGAAGACAGATAGTTCCATCGGGTATTTAAAACAAATGAGAGTTAGTGGAGCAGAAACCAAAATTAACTGCTGAAATTTACCTAATTGTCGTTTTTTGGTTTTAAAAGCATGAAGCATAACAAATGCACTGGCATAGCGTGGCAGATAGCAAATTTGGTAGCAACAGAATCATGTTAAATGGCCTACAGTAAATCTGCGATTACGTGGGCTTTAAAAACGCTGCCAAAATGAACAAATTCGCAACTAATGTTACGCTACATTACGTCCTGAAGTAACAAACAAGTAGTTTTGGCTAGATAAAAAAAGGTGGAAAAGAGTGTGATAGATATCTGAAAGTTTTATATTGAAGAGGGATTTTTCTATTGACAAATACGTACAAGATACTGCCAGATATGCGTTGTCTGGGAAATGGCCAGAATTCAGTATTTTGCTTGTATAATTGTCAAATTGAATTTTATAAATAATCGGTAAGCTGGAGATTTTAGAGCATAAAAATGCCTTCAACTTTGTTTTTTTTTCTAAATTGGAATCGATAAACAATAAAGCTAAATACGTTTTTTAGCAATATTGTACAAATGTGCATAACTATAGCAATAACGATTCTAAATGGTCAAAAATTTGTGAGAATGAGGGCATTATTGGTGTTAAATATAACAGGGGTGTAGATATTTTGGTAAAACAAGCATATGCTGCACAACATTTTGCGACACATTACATGTGTGTTTGTTGACCATTGTATCAAAAGCATCAAAAAGGATATCTGGAAGATGTAGTGTGATTCTTATCAAGAATATGTTTGAAACAGTACTTCCAAGTGCAAGAAACGATCTCATCAAAACCATCATGCTTTAAAAGTGTACGCGCTGATAGAAATCTTCTCACCACTTACAGAAGATTGAGGCTGCTACCCTGTACTCTAATCAGATCAAGAACTTTGGATCATATAAATTTTTAAATGCCGAAGATATTACGAAAACCGTAAGCGATTCTTAGATAGAATGGGGAGTGTTGACATCTATTCCCCCACAGTTTAGTACACATTTACTATACATTTCGTACAACTCTCTCAATATATTCCGTAGCATTGTCATATTTGTCAAGGAAATCAATATATACTAAGTGACATATAAATCCGAACACCCAGTTTAAATGGTTTTATTTTAATAAAATTTTGTATAAGTACTTAATGAAGCATAATAAGTAAATGATAAAAATTTCAAAATGATTGCACTGCTTTAAAGCCCTTTGACCTTAAATAATGTGTGGATGCACCCTGATGTGCTACGCATTCTGCAACGCGCCTAGGCATGCTTCTGATCAGGTGGTCAATGTCCTCCTGTGGTATCTCATTCCAGGCAACCACCGACTCCTCTCGAAGTGCTTCTAGAGTCTGAGGAGGGCGTTGCAAATTCAGCAATCTCCTACCCATCATATCCCACACGTGCTCAATTGGGGATAAGTCGGGAGATCTTGGTGGCCATGGTAACAATGTGACATCATTATGTTGAAAGAAATCTATTGTGACTCTTGCAACATGTGGTCGGGCATTATCTTGTTGGAAAGTTGGATCTGCCAGGGTGTCAAGATAGGGTAAAAGATGGGGTTCTAGAACTTCCTGGATATAACGCTGCGCGTTCATGTTACCTCTGATGAAGATTAAAGGTGACCTGGAACCATAAGCTATAGCATCAAAAACCATAACTCCAACAGTGTGATGAAAATGTCTTTCAACAAAAAACTGTGGATTCCTCCTTTCACCACGTCGCCTTCTAACCCTGGCACGACCATCGTGCATGCCTAAACAAAATCGAGACTCGTCACTAAAGACAATACTGATCCATTCCTGATCCCAGAGTGACCGTTGTCTGCACCACTCAAGGCGATTACGTCGGTGTTCTCGAGTTAAAGGGAGGACCCAGTGTGGCCGGTATGAAAACAAGCCAAAGCTTCTCATTCGTCGGTAAACACTTCGCATGCCAATAGATCTTCCGTGTTCTGCAAACCATTCATCTGCAATGGACCTGGTAGTGCAGAAACGGTCCCTTAAGGCCAATAATCTTAGGCGGCGATCTTCACGGTCTGTTGTTCTACGGCGGCGTCCAGTGCCCCTTGCTCTTTGCGTACGGCCTTCTCGAAGCCATGCCTGACAACACCTAACCACAGTGTCTACACTTCTTTGCACTCTAACTGCAATTGCCCGAAGTCCCACTATACGGCCCCTATCAAACTCACTAAGTTGACGAAATCGTACAGGTCTCCGTACTCTAGGCATCGTAGCCGATCGTAAAGGATGTCAAGAACCAAAATCCGCCAAAGTTGATTCTTTACTGCGGCTGAAATATTCATTTTTAGAGCGTTAGTGAATTAAAAAAAAGCAGTATAAAAACCGGAATGTCCAACTGATAAGGCTGAACATTTTTTCACTTGTTATTTACAGTAAGATAAATACATTCACCAACTTTTATTAAAATAAAACCATTTAAACTGGGTGTTCGGATTTATATGTCACTTAGTATACGTTTTACTTAGCTACCGTGGTCCTTTTTGTTTGTCTATGAAAAGCGCCATGACACGCCCCTTGTCAAGAAGAATATATCCGCCTTTTCCTTTAGTCCCATTGTCTAGTATTTTTCAATTCATCAGGTATTGTTAAATTAGATAAAGATTTGATTGGTATTTGATATTTTTTTATTATAACTTATATAATTATATATGACAATTATTAGTATCATTTTTTACTATTTTTTATTATGTTTCCTTATTATTGTTGTTATTATTATTATTATTTATATTGAGACTGGACGCATGGACTCTTTATGTCCTAATAATAATAATAGCAATAATAATAATCCAGCTTTATTTATACAATGTTTAAAACGGCGAAGCGTCGCTAAAAAGCGTTTTTCAACTTAACCCAACAAATATTTATGTAAATTTTCTGATCCCAATCAAAACAAAAAAGGTAAAAAAAAACCTGTAACGAGTCCCTATTCATGGCCATGGTCTACTTACTGGGCAATGAAATCAGAGATAAAATGCTTCAATCTTTTTTTGAAATTGTTTATAGAGTAGTGAGTGAACTCGGTAGGCAACGCGTTGTATGGCTTGATAGTAGTATATACGTACGACCTTTTAAATAGAGATGTTGAATGTCTCGGGATAACCAAGATATGCTTACTATTTGTGTTCAGTTGATTAACATCTGGGTATCTGATAAATTTATGTCAATTTATGTAAAAAAAAAAACTATAAATGCAGTCAGGAATCATCAACCTGCTTGGCATTAAAAATTTTCAATATTCTACCAGATAACGTAAAGTCGTAAGCAGACGTAAATTCCTAAAAACAATATTTGAGAAGGTTTCTGATCGAAATGTTTGCTTTTATAGACATCTTTAATGTTTTAAGTATTGAAAATTTATTTTGTCACTTGTTTTATTTCACTGTCGATTTACTATTATTTTCTCCTAGTTTTAAGCTTTATCGACAATTCCTATATATTTTGTAACATCATCAGGAGATCAATCTGAATCTGAATTTGAGTAATAACACTGTCCAACAAATATCTACCTCATAAAATTTTCTGAGAATGTTATAACGTCTTTATCATATTAAAGCTCAAATTTCTAATACCTAAGGCACTAATGTTGTGCGCTCATTCGGCACCGTCATGATGTGTTAACAACAAGGCAATTTCAAGGTTTCTGGGCATGGTCATTAAGATGTTTTTTCTGGCAGTGTTATGGATGCTTTTAAATAAATTGGTTGCTCTTGGATGAATCCGACCGATGCCTTTCAGATAGATGTGCATATTTATTCACTCTGTACTAACTTACGGATAGAAGATACCTTACAGAGCATGTGTGAATATAAACTTATGAAGAGGTATCAAACTTTTTGAAAATGTTCGGAAATAGCTAGTAGCTTTAGCCCAAGCTTGGTAAAGCAGTAATTGTCGCAGTTCGACAGAGTAACATTTTGTGCAAGCATTTAGCACTGACGTATACAGGGTGTTTCAGTTTATTGTTGCATAACTTTAAGATTCGATAGAACTTTTAAAATTAATGCATAAAGTCTATATAAACATGGATCGAAAAATGCGTAGCTTCCGAAATACAGGGAGTTTAAATTTACTTTCTAAAATAGCTTTTTTTAAATATTTCGAACAATATTTGATGTATAATAGTGAAAATTGGTATATAAGGATTTTTTGGTACGACAAAACGAACCATAGTTTTACTGTAGCCGCTAGAGGGCGCTCTCTACTGTACCTGTAGTGTATTAAAATGACCGAAAATTTCTTCTTAGCGAAATTTTTTGCTTTTTGAATAAAAAAACTGATTCTTCGCACTTTTCAACATAAAAAAGCTCTCATCTGAGTTTTCGTTATAGTTCGATGCATTTTTAATTATTTATGGGAAAATAATATTTTTTTACATTTTCGATTTGGGCATTACAAGTAATTAAGATGATTGTTTAGATTGTGTTTTTAAACACAGCAATAATTCCTAACGCCAAATAAACACAAAAAAAAACAGAATAATAATTTGTTTAATTTTCCAATATTATTTTTAACAAATTAAATTAATTATTTACAACTAAAATGCTATTGAATAGTTAGGGCAAATATACAAAATCTAAAGTAGTTGCTCGAAATGTAAACCCATTTGTTCAATACACAATTCACATCTACGAAGGATCGAACGTGGTATAGCATTATTCAAATAAGGCCTTATTTCATCACATGCATTCCTGATTCTGTCTATTAGCATATCTCTTGTGGTTATGGGAGCCTGGTACACTTTTTATTTTAGAAATCCCCACACAAAGAAATCTAATGGATTTAGGTCAGGGGATCGTGGAGGCCAGGCGACTGGTCCTCCACGGCCGATCCATCTTTCTGGATAATTTTCCTTCAGCCAGTTTCTAACTATTCTCGAATAATGAGCTGGACAACCATCAAGCTGGAACCAGGCCAATCTTCTTAAATCCAACATAACATCATCCTACATATTTGCATGTTCAGCCTTTACAAATTCCAAGAAGGTCGCAGCACTTAACCTTGCAGGCAAAAGATAGAGTCCAAATAGTCGATTACGGTAGATACCAATCCACATGTTCACACTAAATTCATGCTGACAATTTCTTTCCCGAACTGCATGCGGATTTTCATGCGACCAAATATGTTGATTATGAAAATTTACCACTCCACGTCTAGTGAAGCATGACTCATCGGTCCATAAAACGTTACTTAAAAACTCCCTATTATTATCAGTTCTATCAAGAATCCACTGACAAAATGTGATTCTTCGTTCTCCGTCCCATGGCTGTAGTCCTTGCACAGGTTGCAAATGGTAAGGAAGTCTATGGTCATTTCTAAGAACACGGTGAACATGGCTTGCTGAAATTCCCAAGGCACCAGAAACTCTCCTAACACTTGTGGTCGGATCTCTATCAAACTCACGCAGAATCATACGGGTAAATTTGCGCTGACGAACATTTATGTTTTGATCCCTTTGGAGATTTCCAAAACCATTTTCAATTATTTGGCGATGCACTCTTACAAATACTGAGCGCTTTGGATGTCGTCTGTTTGGAAATCTTCGTGCGTATTTTCTGACTGCTTCTGCTGCGTTTCCATTTACAAAGCCATACACAAAATAAATATCCGCTAACTCTTGATTGGAGAATAAAAATGCCATTTTTATAAAACTTACAAAAAAAAACAGGTAAAAGAAACTAAATTTCGTGCATTCACAATTGCAAAAAAACGTTTCAGTTTTCAACAGGCAACAAAACTAACTGTCAACTATTTGACGTTTAACCTTATTCTGCCTTCAATTTCAAAAATATTTGCAGGCACAGCCTACTTCTAAAAATTATAGAGATATTGACTTTTTAACGTTATTTTATCATAAATAATTAAAAATGCATCAAACCTTAAAAATCGAAATATCTCAAAAACGGTTAACTATAACGAAAATTCACAAGAGAGCATTTTTATGTTGAAAAGTGCGAAGAATCAGTTTTTTTATTCAAAAAGCAAAAAATTGCACTAAGAAAAATTTGTCGGTCATCTTAATTCACTACAGGTACAGTGGAGAGTGCCCTCTAGCGGCTACATTAAAACTATGCCCATGGTTCGTTTTGTCGTACCAAATAATCCTTATATACCAATTTTCACTGTTATACATCAAATATTGTTCGAAATATTAAAAAAAAACTATTTTAGAAAGTAAATTTAAACACCCGGTATTTCGGAAGCTATGCATTTTTCGATCCATGTTTATATAGACTCTATGCATTAATTTTAAAAGTTCTATCGAATCTTAAAGTTATGCAACAATAAACTGAAACACCTTGTAAACGTACTCCAATAAAATCTGCTACTTATGACAGAACTCAAATTTCATCAATATTTTGGAATTCGGAGGACGTCAAAAGATTTCGTTGTACCACATACCAGACTCGGAAGGTTCTTATATAGGATGTCCCAAAATATCTGATCCATCTTTAAAAAAATCGCACGTGTTAGTTCAGACTTCTTAGAAGCATCCGTAGTAAATCTAATTAAGTGGCCTGCTTGATCTCCAGATCTTTCGCCCATCTAACATGTATGGGACATGATGGAAAGAAGGTTAGAAGGTAAGAATAATATGAACATGTTTAGCTGATATTTAGTAATTTTTCTGTGCTGGTTCCATCTGTTTCAATGCTGTTTCATTGCATTTTCATTCTTAGAGTCTCCAGACCTCTCCCTTATCGAAAATGGATATGGGACATGATGGTAAGAAGGTTGCAAAATTCACCACATCATCCACAAGCATTGGAGGCTCTAGGAAACCAAATTCAGATGGTCTGGGATACAATACACCAGACATCAATCACTTAATCCAATCAATGCGCGACGACTTAATGAATGCGTAACGAACAGAGGAGCTTCAACACATGGTTAACATTAAGGTATCTCAGCTAACTTGCGAAATTTCGAGTTAAAAGTTTAATCACTTTCTATTTATCAGGAAACCTAAAGCTTGTAAAGTATGCTCAAAATTACAGCACTCCTAGACGCATTTTATATGTTATTTAGTATATTTAAGGCAAAAATAACCCCTACTAAACTGAATCCAAATTCAAGATGAGATGAAAATAATAACAGTTAGTGCGTGATCTCTCGGTAACAGGTGGGGACAACGCCTCTTATTGGTCAATTCTCCATTAAATTTCAAGCGGTCGCCTGGTGGAATAATGCGCGGGGCAGGGGCAGGGCAGGCAGATTTGCATTCAGGCCACCGACCGTCGCGTGTATCACTGCGTGCTCGTGTTTTCGTATTCACCTTGCTTAGCGTAGCCCTGAATGCGGCCCTGTACGCCGTCCTTGCTTTTGGCAATCACGCATCCATTCTATCTTGGGTGTAAATACACTATAGTTTGTAATGTTTTATCAATTATCATGTCAGATCCGACGTAGTGCTTCTAAAATGGCGATTATGTAGGAAATTCGGTAAATTATTCGTAATTAGCATTTCAAAAAAGCTACGTTTGATGAGGTTTTAGACTTTTGATTAGCTTTTACCCGCCACGCCTGCTGGTGAGAAAGTACTGTAATCCCAAAGATGAGACATTATGTTGTTTGGATGTCACTCATTTCTGTCGGTCTGTCTGTCTATCCGCTAACCGCTAAACTTTGACTCATCTATAAATTGGGTGAGATTTTCCACAGGGTGTCAAGGATAAAAAAGTTTTGTAGTCCAGTGGCGCCGGAGAAAAAGACAAAAACGAAAAAATGAATAAAAATCACCCAAACCTAGTGTTTTGAGGATCCTGATCATTTTTGAAAAGTTTTTGGTAGGCAATTTTTTTATATTCGTATATTAATACAAGTCCAACCCCGATAACTCAATGCACCAATTTCACTCATCATAGATTGTCTTGTACATCTGCCCTTGATAATTAGAACGATATAAAAATGTTTTAGACCAGCGTACCTGCCTCTGTTGACTTCAACGGCTGCGGCCGGCGTGCCGGCGTTCGCATGTGCCCTGCATCACTGGCGCTCCGTGGGCGCTCTGCCGCCTGTGGCGCGTCATTCAACAAGCTATTGAGGAGAAGCGAAGCGACAACGGTACGACGAATAGGGCAGAGAAATAACGTTGAACTTAATCGGTTCTGTTATACATGTTCGTAGCTAACCTTTTTCTTGGAAGGTCTAACTTAAACATGCTGCTTTCGTCTGTCCAACGAAAGACAGTGAACCTCAAGCAGCTATTTCGTGCTTTTTTGGTAGCTCATCAGCATGGTCTAGGCTTGGCCTCTGGGACAACGATATAATGTCTATGGCCCTGTCTTATTTCGATAAAGTCCAACTTGTGCTGAACATAATCCTCAATGAACTGACGTCAAGACACGCCATTTTTTGAAATCAGCAGCAGTGATTTTCCAACTTCAATTGTTTCACTCAGAAACGGTTGCTGAGAAACAGAAATTACCCAGTACATGTAGTGTGTGCTGTCAACCGTTATTGTTATATTTTATTATTGTGCCTGCAGAGGCACGTATTTATTATAAAAGAAACAACAGTGATGTAAAACAATACATTTTTCCAGCTACATGTTTAGGCTTTCCAGAAGTATCATTGTTGACTTATTATTATACAGGATGCAGGATTATCAGTACTGCATCTTTTCACAAGCCGCATGATGCTATTTCGAATTAAAGAACACCTTTTTAGAATCAAAAAGTAAATTTAGGGTATACTGGCAGTTATAACTTTTGTCGTTGACTGTTCTAGTACATATTCGCCATTATACAGGGTTTTTCACAACTTATCCGACAAATTTTAACCACATATGCACTGTTGCGAAAGAAGCTGATTTCTAAAAAAAACTGTAATAACAGTCTTACAGAAATCGAGATAATAAAATAATACAGTTTAACAGTTCACTTACTTATAAAAGCTGTTCAAAATTGTTTCCATTGACTGCAGCTGGACCTCTTGTAATATGCGCCACGCTGTTGCATATGACACTTCTGCGACCTCTTGGGCTAGCTGCCATGTGCTTATTCCCGGATTTTCGTCCACAATATCCAAAATTTCATCTTCGGCATTTAAGAAGCGTCATGGGCGAAGCCTACCCCCATCACTCCACGTCTGGGGTGCAAATCTCCATTAGCAGGTGCACGTAAAACAATTGAACTAAATGTTTCGTGATGTGGTATGTGCCTATTCCGAGATCGGTGTGCATACAAACGAGAAACCGCTCGCGAATTTTGCCCTGCTGCTCCGTATGCGAAAACAGTGTCCACTAACGTACATATAGTATGTGCCATTTTTATTAATAAATAACTAAAAACATAAACTCGCAAAATACTTTCTTATTTAACTTCAATTGTATTTCAATTTATTATTGAAACTCAGCTTAATAAATTAATTTCTGTAGGACTTCTATTACATGTTTTTGAGAAATCAACTTCATTCGTAACAGTGCATATGTGGTCAAAATTTGTCGGACCCTGTAACACCCTGTATATGGCTTTATTCTGAACATGCATGTTTTGACTACAGCCTAGGTCTCGTTAGCACAAAGGTCATAACTATCGATTCTCAATAAGCATCGCCACCTTTGTATGTCACATATTGTATTCTCAAGACTGATACGAGCTAGAAGCCGGAAGAGAATAAGTTTTACTTAACCATATGATGCGGATAATGCGGTTATAATTAACCATATTTGTATGAAGGTCAAGTGAAATCAAGTCAATACGGCCATCTGATGAGATGCCAGTACCGTGCTGCACACACAAAGGATCGTAGGAAAACGAAAGACTGCAAGTGACATTCTGTGATTAGGCACAGATATTGCTTCTATCTTGCTTTCCGGCTTTCAGGTCGTTTAATTTGGAAGATTATTTTAAATTGATGATTTTCAGTCTGGCTGCACCGTGGGCAGGTGAAGTATGGAAGTTACTGTAAGTTGAGTAATTGGACATATATAGGGTGTCCTAATGTTATGTGGACATTGAAGTAGCACGTATTTTTGTACTCAAAACAAGTCGATTGGACATTATTCACCTCTCTGCAAAAGTGCTCCGTTTGTCGGACCAGGGCGTTAGAATTTTCTTTTGGAAACAAATCTTTTTAGATTTTTCCGATTTGAATGAAATTTGGAACACATGTTTTTCTAGACGCTCTAATATTTTAAGGGATTGAGAAGGCCACAAACCAACCCCATGATCTATAGCAGAATTTTTTGGCAACTTTCCGGAAGCTGGAGAAAAAAAAATGAGTTGCATCAAGAATTTGTCAAGCGTCTCATTAATTCTTTAAGTGTGGCTATTGAAAATAAACAAGTATGTTATTACTTATTACAATTTGATTTAATACAGGCATTGGTGCGAATCTTTTATAAAAGGTGTTCAATATGACCTCTATTTTTGTTGTGTATTTGAAGCATTTCGAATCCTGTCCTATAGTTGATTGGCGTCGTCTATCTATCGTATACCCTTGTTTGCATAATGTCCCCCACATAAAAAAGCGCAAGGATAGAGATCCTGGCCATTGAATAGGAGCTACCAATCCAAGTACCATAAAATTTTTTGTTCAAGTTATTTTTTAGAGCACGCGTAAAGTGAGATGAAGTACCATTTTACATAAGAAACATGTCATTTCGACCAACCAGACGTCCGAAGATTTTAACACTTGATGTGATAAGAAATTCTTTTTAGAAACCAGCTCAAAAAACATTTTTAACTCAAACACTTTGTATAACACAGACAAGATCGGCAATATTATTAGAACCCTCGCTGTCTACGAGCCCCTTCCCACTTCAGTTGGCCCAACTATTGAAATCTTAGTTTTTTTCTTATCAAACATAAATAATAAAAATGTAGCAGGGTGTTATAGGTTTAAAAATATTAACAATGAATATTTTGATAATATATAGTAGAAAACACCAACTTTATCACTCGCTAATCAAATTTGCAGCATAAAAATAACACATGTTATATTTACAGCATATCAACCTATTTTCATTTCAATGCAAAATAAGTCTATAACGCATAGGTGGCTGTGAAAGATAAAAGCAATAAAGCTGTCAGAATACGTTTAAAATAGTTTTGGGTCGTTAAGGTTTTCAAAATGGGTAGAGGAAAGGTTATTAGTGAGAAAATTCGGTTACTGATAATTAAATTTTTTAATTCTGGGAAATCAAACTCAGAAATTGCAACTTTGTTAGACTTATCGCGGTACAGTGTGAGAAATATTGTTAGAAGATATAACGTAACTGGTTCAGTTAATATTAAGCCACGATATGTGAAAAAAAAGTAATATCACAAATGCCGACCGAAGAGCATCAAGAAGAATAATCGTGAAAAACAGGCGTGCTAATTATTTACAATTAAGTGTTCTGTCGAGTGACGCTGTTGGAAGGAGAACTTCGAGGTCCATAACTCATAGAGAGGCCCACAAACTGGGATTTAGCACGTGCAAGGTAAGTTTTCTTAAAACAAAAGTGAAGTAAAAACCCTAAAGTTGCACAACTTGTTTATAGGCCAAAGAAAAGCCACTATTAACTCCACTGCAAAAGAAAAATCGGCTTAGATGGGCTAAAGAACATAGACAATGGACACCACAACAATGGTGTGCAATATAATGGAGTGATGAGGCCCGATTCGAAGTTTGTGTTGGTGACAGTCGCAGTAGAGTTATTCGCAAAAAAATGAAGCATTCCAGGTTGACTGTCTGAAGAGAAAAATGAAATTTCCAGAATCCATTATGGTCTGTGGCAGTATGTCATCAAAAGGAGTAGGAAAACTTCATTTTATTGATGGAAATGAGGATATAAACAAATAATGTACTACTTTTGAAATGGCTTTCTAGCGGTCCAGATCTGTCACCTATTGAAACTTTGTGGCACGAGATGAAAAAGGTTCTACGACAACATCTTGCTCGTATAATCACCGAACTGAGACAAAAGCTTCAAGAAATATGGGATTGTTTTACACCAAGTTTTTGCCAAAACTTGGTTAACACTGCCCCAAAGAATTTCAGCCGTAATAAAAAATAAAGGTGATGTTACCCAATAGTAATCTTTCAATTGTTGCTTTGTTAACTTCGCGTATTTATTCGCACAATGTTTATTTGTTCAGATGTTCTGTTAGTTATAGGTCTAAGTGATTTCAAATATGTATTTTTTACGACTAGAGTGTATCTAAATTGTTTTTGAGAAAATAAATTGTTTAGAAGTAAATAGTTTCGTCACGTTTAGTTTATAAACAGACACCAGCGCGTGACGCTCAAATTCATAAATGAGCCTCATGATAATTAATGTTAAAATAAATTACTTTATTAAAAAAAATCCGATGAATATTTGTGCCAAAACTTTTGGGACATACGGTAAATACCTATGAAAGTTTTAAGAATAATTTATTTCGAATCGAATATATAAAACTTGTGTTAAATAGATCGAGGTGTTTTAAACTTTCCACACAATTGCTCTTTGAGGAAGTGTCACTATTGATATATGTTAATAAAGAAACAAACCCTACTGAGCTGGCAAACAGTGTATTACCCTATTTTATTTACTGTACTGTAAAAAGTGAAAAACAAAAATTTGATACTTTCACCACCGCGATATCTCCGGTAGTTTTTGACTATACCCAAAAATAAGGTAAAAATATCCAATAACGAAATTTGGAAATATTTTCATTTTTCGATTGTAGCTCCTCTGCCTGGATCAATCCTGGACACCTAAAGCTACGTTAAAAAGCTAAGTTATCCAGAGAATTTTGCACTGGGTAAGCACTTTGTATCCATGACAGTAATGTTAGCAAGTATAAAAGTCGTTTCGACATTACTAAATAATAAATAACTAGGACTATTTGGCACTTTCTTAACGATACAGTCGTTTGAAGGCGTGTCGACTGTGAGAGGTTCATAATTATATATTATCAAATCGAAAAAAATCATTACTAACGACAGAAAATAAGATTCTAATAACAATTTAACGTTTTCAATGTCAATAAACGGTTTTAAACAGTGAAAGTGGCAAAGATAATCATTGTGGATGATTACCGGGACTTGATGGATATTGAAATTTTTGGTACAAAGTTACACTATTGCATGCAGAATCAACTATCAACACGTTTAAAATCATGTTTGGATTTGAAAATGGTAAGCTACTCATGATATAACAATAATTATAAATAATTATATTTCTGCATCTGGAATGAAGACAAACTGTATGAGTTTTATGTTGCCCAATTTAGCGCTGCGCCATTGTTTATACACCAACAGTCTTGCAATTTGCTGCAGTTTACAAAACTGCTAACATGGAGCAATCACAGTAATACAATCAAATTGTGAAATATTATGATAGATAACAAACACTGATGTATTCCATTGTGTTGGACAAAGAAAAAGATTATCCGTTTTTAATTGTTGCATCTGTATATATTATGGGCGTACGAAAACATGGCAACTATCTACTAATCGGTTTCTCACAAGATTTCAATATTTTATCCAAAAGTTCATAGCCTCGGTTATACAGTAGAATCTCGATTATCCGAAATAATGTGGACCCAAGTGCCTTCGGATAATCGAAATTTCGGATAAAACGGAAATAAATATTTAGACTCATAATGCTTTTATTGAAAAAAGTAAATGCGTGTGTGTTACCTGAGTATATACCTATATAAAGTTACGTAAAACATAAGCATGTGGATACAAACATACATATTTACGAGTATCTAGTAACAAAGGAAGTAATTTTTAGTTGTACACGTTTAGCATTGTTCCTATTTTTGGCAACAAAATCCCTCCAACGTTTGATAAGTAGCACATCAGCTGCTGTCGCATTTTCTTGCTGTCAACGCCTTTTGTAGAGCCTCTAATGCCTCAGAATGAGATATTTTGGCAGATATGTCTGTCTCAATGTTATTAGCATCACTTAAAACTGTCTAATCGCCATTGTTACAAACAGTTTTTATTAGTTCTGTATCAGTTAATTCCTCCAGCAATTCATCACCATTAATCCACTCACCAACATCTGCTTGGGTAAGATTTTCATACCCTGCTATTTTTACGACGAGCTCTTGTAAAGTTTCGTTGTTATTCTCATAGTCTCCGCAAGATTCCATTTCTTGCTTAATTATTGTCGAACAAGATTTTTGTGAAGTACAATGTTTTACTTGGCTCCATGCTTCTGCTATCCAATATGCCATTCTTGAGGTTAATCTCTTTTAAACAATGAACGAGGTTACAGCCATTATCAATTTGATCTAAAATTTGCTCTTTATAAAACTCCTTGATTTATTGGCTGATTCAGTGACGTTACAAAAGGCGGCAAAAGGAGGAGGCAAAAACATCACTCGTATTTATCCACTTTTAAATTGCTAGTATGGTTTGACAAATTCCGGTGAATATCAGTAAACATTCGACGTCCAGGTACTATGCGATTGGAAATCTTCTTTGATATTATCTTACGGCTGCCAATGAGCTGCCATTGCAAAACCCGTACACAAAATGCATGTCAGTCAGTTCTCTGTCTGTAAATCTTGGCATTTTAAATCGATTTAATAAAAATTTTGATTTTAATCTAGTAATTTTACACTGCTAACAATGTCAGCTTAACGTCAAAATAACTCATAACAAATCAAAACAACTTTTGTTTGCAGTCATGGCTAACTATGTATAATCACCAATTCATTTAAATTCGCAGTACATTTCCCATCATGTGACAAATTTTTCAGTTTGATTTTATCCAAAATGGCACAATTTATCGATATTCAATAAGAGTACCTTTTTTATGTAGAAAACCCTAAGTTTTCAAATTCTAAAATTGAATTTCAAAAATAGAATCACACAAAAATTTTGGGGCTAAAATAACCTGAATGCGTCCCTGTTACATACGCTTCTAAACAAAACTATCTAAAATTGTTAATATTTTTCAATCCAGCATAAAAAACTAGGCTCGAATACCAAATTGTATGTCTTTATCTCAACACGTTTCGGAAATATTAAGGAAAAACCATCTTCAGGGGAGCCCCTTTAAAACGCCATAGCGCCCTCAGGGGACGTTTGTCGATCTATGTTTGTATAAACTTTTCTTCCTATTTTAAGCCCTAGAAACCGCTGGTAGAATATTGCACACTTTTTCGTGACATCCTGTATAAGCAAGAAATTCAGTAATATGAAATATGTTATGTAGATTATGCGATAATAATATTATAATATAACATAACAATAATTTTTGCGATTTCTCTTAGATTATAAGATGTATCAATTCAATGAAATAATGACACAAGATGTTCAGAAAAATCGAAAAACACACGCACTTTCCTGTATTAACTCTTTCCCTTTCCAAGCTTCCACTCCATATCAAAAAACTAAAATAATTATGAGGATATTATGGATGTACGTTTTCATAGTGACAGGCATATTGAAGAGCCTTCACTACGAAAGAACATACATTTGTAAATCTGAAGAATATTCGTAGACCGAGACATATTTTCCGTTACAATTTGAATAAACATACAACAATTGGACACGCTTTTACAAAACCAGTCATACATATTTATATATTCATAATTGTGAAATTGGTATATATTCAGTTTAGTGAACGTTTAGATATGTCTTATCAGAGCAATTATGCCAAAAAAGAGGAAGCGGAATAACGGAAATAGTTAGCAATCTCATATGGGCTGAAGTGAAAACAGCTATCGTATGTCGGTTTAAAGTTTTAATTTTTTATTATTGCAGATATTATTTTTGTCAGTGTGTTCTAAATTACTCTAGCTAGTATATTGAAAAAGCATGTTGCAATTGGTAGCTGTATGTGAAAAGTATAGGATATTGTACTTGTTTTATAATAACCATGTCTAAGTTTGAGCTTAGATAGTTTAACAATGGGAAATTACTTGACGAAGAATTGCTATCCTTGAAGGACTGATTGCGAGAGGCGTTTAAATATAAAATTCCTATTCTCAACCTTTTGTTAAAATTTATATAGAAACTGATCCCTATAATGCTTTGAAGGCCGTACACTTTTTCCTTCCGATCTATAGGGTGTCCCAACCTTGCGAGGATGGAGTATTGGTCCTTATAGGAATTATTCAAAGAAAACTATGGATTATTATCTATGGTACCTCGAGGCACATTTCTAAAATATTCATAATTATCTGTATTTTATTTGAAAAAAAAAACAGAAAGTATGATAGTCTACGTAACTGCTATCTTGATAGCTGAGTAATGAACTTTGTGTCAAAATATTTCATAGTACTCAAGTTTTAGGCTAATTCATCGATTTACCCAATTTTTCGAATGATTAATACTTTTAATTAATTGGAACGCCTTGTATCCCCAAATTCATGAGCTCTTTTCGATATAAGGTTGTTAGTAGTTTGCTCGAACGGATTCTGCGTTTATAGCATTTTGTTTCAAATAATTGAATATTTTTTTATTCAAACAAGTCGCATCATCCATGGAAAAAAACGAGTAAACAACACTTATTATATTTATTATTATTATAAAATCAAGCTTTCGTCAAGAAACCAAGTAATTCAATGTTTTGGAGTTGCAATCCATTATTATGATACCTACAATATAAAATTTTTCGCATGTAGAGGATATGAAACAGAGAATAAATACAACTACTGTTTCTAAATATCAGTTAACATATACTAGAAAAGGTTGAACAAACCTTCATTCAATACTTCGATTGTGTGTTCACATAAAGGGGGCATTTCTGACGTTTTTTTTATTATAGTACAAATAGTTTCACTTTTAGTTATCTTTACTTATAGGCGTTACTTTTAGATATTTAAAAAAAATAATTTTATATTACAATATGAATTCTCTATAAAGATTTACATCACAAAAGCATTGAATTACTTGGCTTCCTGATGAAAGCCTGATTTGTAAACACATTGTCAATAATCCATTACTTGTTTTTTTTTCCATGGATGATGCGACCTGGAATAGAGAAATATCGAACTTTTGAAACAAATTGCTTTAATGAAGAGACCCTTTGAACAAACAGGTAACAACTCATATTAAAATAAAGCTTGTGAAAATTCTTTTTGAGAAAAAGTACATTTTGCGTTTTTTACTACCCTAGACTGATCGATCATGGAATTCAAAAAATTGAGTATTATAAAATATTTATATTATCAACATAACAACAACTAATTTATCAAAACCCATAAGTGTGTTATATCAATCTCATTCCCTCAAAAGGGTCTGTCCGAATATGTAATAAATAATGGGGCATTCCATTTAAAAAATCAACTTTGATATGTGGTCAAAAATGGGACACCCTGTATACTTATGACTAGTTTTGACACATGCCTTAAGATACCATATGTAGTATTCCATAATAATTTTTTTTGACAAGTTTTTGGAGCAATAGTCCGTCTTCGCACAGTTGGGATACCCTATATACAGAGTGGCCCATCCATGTGTGGGAGGATATTGCACATAAAACAAATACATTTCGGGAAAGTCTATTAATGGAATATCATACATGACATTTGGGGTGACATTCCTAAAATACTGGCAATATACAGGGTGTGCCAATTTTGACCTACATATCAAAGTTGTGATTTTTTAAACGGAGTCCCTCAAATTTTGTTGCATATTTGGATAAACCAATCAAAAGAATAAGGTTGAATAACATACTATGGGTTTTGAGATGTAAGGTGCTTTGCCCAGGAAAGCCGTTCACTTCGAAAACCCGTCAATCCACATTTTGAAATTTGAAGTTTTGTTTCAAAAAAACTTACACACCTCAGCTTTATCTTATTTGTTACTTTTCCGAATTTTCACTTTTGCTCATACAGGGTGGTCAAAAACGCGAATTGTACTTTTTCTTAAAAACCTCAAATCACCCTGTATATTTGTGCAAGTCTGGATTCAATTTTTTATAAGCTTCTTTGTATAAGGTTTGATTCAGATAAAGTTACTAGATATTGAGTATTAAGATTTTAGTAGAACAACCCACCAAAATTAAGGAAAAGGATCACATCATCCATGAAACGGAAGACACACAGTGAGCTAGTTCCACATTGCCACTAAGACTACAGATTTGACGTAAGAACTAATAACAATCAGAACAGTATAAATCAGCTTTATGCGTAATAGAGAAAAACAACTATAACAACAACATAAACAAACAACTCTCACTACTCAAGACCTAGTCTACAAAAACTCCTCGAAAATGTCTCCACCATGTTGAATACAGAGCCGTAGTCTTTGGATAAATGACCGTTGCACATACCTCAGAATGTAATCCCTTATGTTCAGAAAAGCATCCTTAATCACTTCCTTCATATTTTCCGAGGTAGATGGTGGATATCTATAAACCTCTTGCTTAACGTAGCCCCATAGAAAGAAGTCCATCGGTGTCATATCTGGTCACCTAGGAGGCCAAGATATAGGCCCATCACGACGGATCCAACGATTGTTACTCCAAGTGTCCAAATAGTTACGCGCACGATTATGATAATGCGCAGGTGCGCCGTCATGTTGGAAGTACATATGCATCCGAGTTTGCAGGTTGACATCCTCCAAAAGCAAAGGCAAATGCTCGATCAAAAATTCAAGTATTCTGTACCTGTTAACTTGTTGTCGAGAAAGAAAGACCCGATAACTTGTCTGCCAATAACTCCTTCCCAAACATTCAAGCCCCATTTATTTTGGAAATCTATTTGCCTAACCTATGCTGTTATATGCTCCACTTGATTCAAAACGTTGTCGTAGTGTGGAAAATGTTTATAGTATTTATAAATGCGAGATGCTAGGAAACTATTTCTTTGGGCTTCGCCCAAAACGAACACCATATTTACCATTTCTTCTATAGAAAAAATCGTTTTCAAACAGGTTTTTATTGTAATGCTGACAAAGCTAATTTTGACAGTTTGTAACTAATCAACAATGTATTTGTTTCCAAGGATGATCAATATTTTAGGGAATTAAGCCGTTCCATAAAAGACGAGCTGATAATCGAAAAAACAGCCGTAGAAACCCTTATACAGGCGATGCATTTGACATTTTGACAAAAACTGTAATTTGCGTTTTTGGACCACCCTGTATGAGCAAAATTGAAACTCGAATAGAATAAGATAAAAGCTGAGCTGTGTAGATTTTTTTTTTGATACAAATTCAGCACTCCAAATTTCAAAATGGCGGACTGTGGGGGTGTCGAATTGGGGGTTTTTCTAGAGAAAACAAATTATATCTCAGATTTCTCAAAATGTATTTGGTATTATCTTCAAAATATTTCAAATTCGGAACCCAAAGTATTTAACTGCTTTCCTATAAAGCGCTTTATTTATGGATATTCAAAGGTAGGTTTGGTACTATATATTTAAACCTGTAATTGGTAGTAAAGCTTTAAACATTAAATATTGTCTATACGTTGACCTAATATTGATCGTTCATACGTTTATTCCGCATTAAATTCGATGTTTAATTGTCTTTTAGCAACATTCTTAAAATATTCTTAATGCCGTACTCTTTACGAATTCACTATCATTCCTAAAATGTGTATGAGCTTTAACTACAATACCTATTTCACTTTTTAAAGCAATCCTCTCATCTGCATTCCCCATCTTCGACAATAAAGTATTGCACGAGTGAAAACAGTCTTCTATGCCGCCTGAATAGCAAAACACTTCACATCTTCACCGCCGATTTCTTCAAATGGCTTTTTCTAGGTTAGGCAAATACCGGCAGACGAGAGCCGCATACAGCGCGTCCTAAAACGAAAATCCCATTGAATAACGAATTTCTAATGTGCTATCTCACGTCCGCACAGCACGGGCTGCATCTATTTGCATATGTAAGTTTGATTGTTGTGCAAATATTTTATGGCGGTTTGACGAAGTGTCGTACCGGTGTGTACGAAACAGGTGAGACGTATGCTGGTCGTTGCGAAAGTGACAGTGTTGTTGAGAAACTTGCACGCTTTGTTGCAAGCAACAAGCGTCGTGTATCCGAATGCAGGAGATTTCGATTAGAGTTGCTTCAGAACTTCGCTTATACAGGGATTTTTTAAGCTTTCTTCTCCGTCTTTTTCGGCAAAAGAACAGCTTGGATATTAGGGAGAACTCCTCCTTGAGCAATTGTGACGCCTGAAAGCAGTTTGTTCAATTCTTCGTCGTTTCTGATGGCCAATAATTGTAGATGACGTGGAATAATACGGGTCTTTTTATTGTCGCGAGCAGCGTTGCCTGCCAGTTCCAAAACTTCAGCGGCCAAGTATTCCATAACGGCCGCTAGATATACGGGAGCTCCGGCACTGACGCGTTCAGCATAATTCCCTTTTCGCAATAAACCTGTGGATACGACCGACGGGAAATTGTAGGCCGGCCCTGCTGGATCGGGACTTTGCCTTTCCCTTAACTTTAACCGTCTTTTCCGCGTCCTGACATGTCCCAATTTGTTAATCTGCTAAAACGAACGGACGTCGACTATGAACTTGCGGGAAGTTTTGGAAATCTCGAAACTGGAGATACTACAGACCAAAACACACCTTAGTCCAAAGGTTGATAGTTTTCAAATACAGGGTATCAAAGTTACAATTTTATTTTATATTTTTCGAAAAATCTTATTTCCTTCTATTTCCATAACAAAAACGGTTTACTTGTGAGAAGTGTTTAAAGCTAATAGATTTCGAGATATTTGTTG
The DNA here is from genome assembly GCA_963669975.1 of Acanthoscelides obtectus. Taxonomy (NCBI): domain Eukaryota; kingdom Metazoa; phylum Arthropoda; class Insecta; order Coleoptera; family Chrysomelidae; genus Acanthoscelides; species Acanthoscelides obtectus. The sequence goes on from CAVLJG010000009.1 coordinate 15,668,149, forward strand.
TTAAGTGTTCCAATGCATTATTTGTAGCACGATGATAAAACATTTTTCTAACATAATAATCAAGTTGCTTTAGATAATTAACTGAGTAGGGCTGCTATGGTTTCTAATGTTTGTCATAATATTGCTTTAAGCTTCATAAATAATTTTAAGTTGACAATAAGTTGTTAAAGAGTTTACGTTTGATGAGTATTCTGATATGCATTTAATGTACGGATTGGCAATAGGTAATGCTTTAAAAGCACGAAGATTGTACGCTGATTCCCTAGTAGACGCCTGCCTAATTCAAATACTTTCCAACGAATCGATCAGCGGTTACGAGAAACTGGTAAGAAATGATTATAGTCTTATTTTGAGTAGTAAAAATCATTTGGACTTTAGGTACCCAACTAACAATTATCACTCCTATTAGAGTTGCAAGAATGATTATACAGTATTCCTTACACAGCGTTGTATGCTGTAAGAATACTGACAAAACGCTCTTAGAACAGCTATACAAGCGGAATGGGCACACCTAATAGGACACTTCAGTTATTTAAGAGGTTGTATAAGGGCTGCAGGTAACAGTTACACAACAAAAACGTAAACCTCTTGCAGCCGCTATAGAACATTTGCGTCAGTGCAAGATTCAGTCTCTGTCAACTAAACAACTATTCTGTTACCTGATTCTACTTTATTGCAACCAAACTATTTCTTATATATTGTATAGGCGAAGAATATACAGGGTGACTTCGAAGTTGAGTCATTTATTTTAACAGTGAGTAGATCTGATCAAAAGAAATGTTTTTTCCTTTACCATTTTTCTGGTAAAATTAAAGTAACAAAGTTATAGCCCTTTGGAAGTTTGAGTACCGCCCTGTCTCAATAATAATATTATATGTTCGTGTTTGGCGACAACGGATATAATCCGCCTGACCGGTTCATCGCATCGGAAACAAAAAAGCGAAAGAATTTGAAACGTTTATCACGATGTTTTTCGTCAGTCGATAACGCGTTAGTGAATAGTAGTGTTTGTTGCGTGGCTCAAACGAAATCAAAAATGGCACATGTTTACGAAAATGCTGAACTTGTGGACATGATTCTTATTTACGGGGGGCAGTCTTTACAAAATGCTCCCGGATGCATCACGGATTTATGAGAATCGGTTTCCCAATCGAGTGCAACCAACCCCTCGTGCCTTTGTTAATGTAGTACAAAGGGCTCGTGAATCAGGTGACTTAAGACCTCACAGGTCAGGGCATGCTGCTCCAAGACCGCACGATCAAATACAGGTCCGCACTGAAATACTTGTCGGGACGATGCTTTATTAAACAAGGTAACATTTTTTTTATTTATTTTTTTATTTTTACACACATATTTTGGTTTATCTTCCTTCTACAATTATTATCTGAAAATTAATGACTCAACTTCAAAGTCACCCTGTATAACTAACACATTACAGTCATCTTGTTTACTTACATATCGGCCATTGTGAATTTCATACACAGGTATAAGATAAACTTCCTCACTGTGATATAGTGCTATTAAATTACTTGCGCAGCAAATTTTATTGTGATTATCGTGCAAAGTAGTTACGCAATTTGTACGGGCTTCGTATTTGATTCATATTTTAATAATGATCAAAAGTATGCTTAGATTTTTAAGATGAAAAACTGAACTTATCTGCGTTAAATCTTCCACAAATCCTATATTTAAACAGAATTACACTAAGGTTTATCACTTTATATCTGTAATGTCGAACTGAAACATAATTTGTTTAATTTTCAATATAGGAGTATGCTTTCGCCCAATATGGCGGGTGGTTATGTATAATCATGGCATCGTCTATGTTGCCTTTGGTTTATTAGAATATTTTGGTGTTGTTTGCAAGTGTTATACAACAATTTGACAAATCTCTGAAATGAAATACGGACAGAGTCGAATGATTTACCCAGAATTTGTACCAGATCTATATCTCCTATTTGAACAGTTGATAAAACCTTTTAAACCAATATGCATGTCTTAAAATATTGGTTATGGCATTTTAACTAAAAAGATGACCGCAGAAAGTTAGGTTATGGTGAAGTTGTATACCAACATATTTAGCAATAAATGTATGCCGAGCGCTGCAATTTTGTACTATAACAGTTGTAATATTGTTGCAGAAGTACAGACTTTAACAGTTACTAAACGACAGGTGCTTCCGTTGGGAGCAATTTGTTGGCTAAAGTAGTAATTGTGCACACCAAAACAATAAGGCTTGGGTTTGTTGTATAAACGTTACCATGGATGCCACAACACAACTATTTTGACTACCGCGCAAATATGCCGTATAAAATACTTGTATAAACGTTTATGCAACCGTTAAAAATTTGTCCTGTAAGGTGTTGTATAACTATGCTTTAAGGATATTCTAAACACCTCATTTTAGAGCAAATATGCTGCAGAAAGCAAATTTGCATTCCACACAACATCAAGCCAGCATTTTGGTGTTCAGGCAACAA